>OMNZ01033356.1:43281-90117 GCA_900303255.1 Lesueurigobius sanzi | reverse complement strand
TTCTATGAGTCCCAGTTTAGACTTGGTTCAGTGGTTTACTCGTTTAGACCTGGTTTAGACCTGATTATTTAGACCTGGTTGAGAGTTGGTTTAGTCCTGATTTGGACCTGGTTTAGATGTGATCATTTAGACCTGGTTTAGTCCTGATTTGGACCTGGTTCAGACCTTGTTTAGACCTGGTTTAGACCTGATCATTTAGACCTGGTTTAGACCTGGTTTAGTCCTGATTTAGTCCTGATTTGGACCTGGTTCAGACCTGGTTCAGTCCTGGTTTAGACCTGATCATTTAGACCTGGTTTGATTCTAGTTTAGACCTGATCATTTAGACCTGGTTTAGACCTGGTTTAGTCCTGATTTGGACCTGGTTTAGACCTAGTTTAGTCCTGGTTTAGACCTGGATTACTCCTGGTTTGATTCAAAGGATTAAAAAATCCTGCACATGCAACTCTTAAAAATACTTTTATACTTTTACTTTTACTTAAGTAAATTCTTGGTCCTGTATCTGCACTTTTACTGAAGTAAGAATATTGAGTACTTCTTCCACCACTGGTTGAACACGGTTAGATCTTTGTCCTGCTACTACTTATACTACTTATATCATCAAGATACGATTTTTAACAGCACTAAAAGCTAACCGTTTTCTGAGGTGGTGTAAACTGCGTTCCACCATGTTTTTTATTGTATTTTCCCTTTCTCTTCTCACATTTACTTTCCCAGGGTTGTGTTTCAAACACACTGGCAGTTCATTGTGGAAAACTAAAGTGGACATGGCAACGTTTCTCTTGTGTACACATCACACTGGAGGTAATGAGAGCAGACGTATTGGATCAACTAAATATTGTGGCGTAACCAGAAAAGATGGATTAAAAAGGCCCTTAATTTGTAACTTGGCTGTTAGCAGGTTTTCCAAGACAGTTCACTTCACCCTAGTGCCAGGTTTAATTGATTTGGAGACATTACATAGCGCATTACCCCACAGTTTCGCGTCATATGCAAAGAAACCCACTATTGCTTTTGTCACACACAGAGCAAATCGGTGGAAAGCATAACATTTGGGTTGTTATGCTGTTGAGAAACATTATGACTTGGGCTGAACATAAACGGTTTGGGAAAGAATCAACAAAACACAGAAATAAATAATGTGCAACATATTTGAATAAACAGAATAGTTTTAATACTATGCCCCACGCAAAAGCATGCTGTATTTATATATTTGTTGTAACCAGTTTTGTTGAAATCACCATATAAGTGTTTTCCTCAACGCCACACCTGTGTGTTTATTTTGATAAGGAAGAGCACACCCCAGACTGTCAACCGGGACGAGGGGGCGTATCCACTTTGTCACACCTGAGACGCAGTTCTGAAGAAAGCGAAATGCAGATGGCCCTGTAGTTCTGCTACTACAAGCAGGAAGACAGCCCCAAATCAGTGTCAATCAGCTGATCAGACACGTCACACACTTTTGAGGAAGGCAGCAGACGCAACAGAACTAAACGAAACTAATACAACTAAACACACAGGTCTGGTTATAAGAAAAGCACAGGCATCGTTTTGAGAAGACCTTAAGAACCTAATAGGCTGTTACTGTCAATGTTTAATTTATTTACCCTCCTTCTATATTGTGAATTGAAGCAGTTTTTCAGCCTAGTACATACAAATATTCATCAGGTAAGTCTTTAGAAATAATTGTACCATGTTTAAACCTTCAATTGCAATAATTCTTCAGGCAACTCATGCTCAGGCTTTTGCATAACAATCCAACATAAAAAAAGAGTGGTGTAATTTGGAGGGAAGATAACATATTTGCTGTTTAATTCTGTCTGAGGTTTGGCCAGACCTATGGAAAAGTAAATTATCGTTTCAGGAAGGACTATAAAAAACATAATGGCGTGTCTCACTTAAAGATTTAGAGCTGTTATAAATAAATAAAAAAAACTACATTGACTACTGTATCACAACATACAGTGTCTATACGTCCATAATCTATTTGAAGTTATATTTTTTTAGATCTTTTGAAGGTTTCAGCATCTTTTTCCATCTGTCTAAAGCCGGATCCTTCAGCCATGTCACTCCTTATTGGACCCAGTTAGCAGCACTTGCATCTGCTAAATAGCTATTGAGATAATAGTCCCTCAGCTATACTCAATAGTAAGGAATGTTAAAAGCAAATTTCTCACATTTTTCAAGTTCACAGGTGTCGAGAGTAGAAACCGCTCTAACACTTTTCTCACCAGAGGACACTTTCGCCGGGCACAAGAGATGAAAGAAACAGGGGCATCGCTTTTGAGTGTGCGGAGGCTTCGTCATTTTTGTTGCGTCAAGTAGCTCACAAGAGCCCATTCTAACGAGGGTCCTAAACCAGAATTACTTAACCCTTTCGTAGTGCAAACATGGAAATACTACTTATATCATGTGCCCTATGCTTGTCCTTAGAATCTTTGCTGCTTCACCCAAATGAATGCGAGAGAGGGACTTCATGCCCTTGAGGACAACAGGCACTTTAGCAGCAAACGCATGTCACAACGTGAAAGCCGCCATTGTCCCTTATTCTGCTATCGGGCTTGTAGCTCAGAAGAGGGAACGACACCAAACTATAAGCCCCATTTACTCACTGGAGAGAGAGAAGAGAACAGAGCATCCATGAAATTGCACTCAAAACATTTAATCACTTTCCATAACCCTTATTATTTAGCGCATCAATAACAAAATGAGAAGACGCCACATGAAAGACGGATCAAATTGCTGTTGCTCGAGTTCGAGTGACAAAACAACATGAAAGGCGAGATTTATGGCTGGCAGGGAGGCACTTCAATATCAGACCGTTTCGCCTCGAAGCGAAAAGAAGGACAGACTGCATTTGATACTCGCAACCACTTATTACAGAGAGCCGTGCATTGTGCTTGGGTTACCAGGCTGGCGCACGGAGTCTGGCTTTGCGGTTCGCGGCCTGGTGTGTGCAGCCTATCACATTTATTTATACCGAAAGTGCGTATTTGCGTGTGTGAGTGGGCGCGCGCAGAAGTGGCCCGAAAAGCTACTGCGTGGTCTAAAATTATAATACAGGTTTTTTAAATGCCTCTAATTACAGAGGGGGAGGATTGAAGACTATTTTAAGGGAGTTGTGGCCATGCACGCCCTGCCCATGTGTGAGTGCAAAAGAGACGCTGTCCACAAAATGAGGCTTTTGCGCAAATAATGGAATATGGCTGGTGGAAAAAAAGGTTACTGCCTGTTTATTATTTACAAATTAGTGTGTTAAACTGTGGCATAAATTGAGCATTACTTTTCTAATTATGACAAATCAAAAATCTACAGCTTCACTGCGATATAGAAGAACTTTTGGCGACTCCTGACTAAGCCTATTTGCCTTGTTGCACTATGTGGCTTTGCTAGTTTCGCTGACTTGAAGATGTGAGTGCAAGTACTTCCTGCCCATATTCATGTCCATTAAGATGAGCTTTGACCCCTTCGAGAAAGCATTATATATATTTTCTAAAGATAATGTGGTGGACAGTGAGTAAATAAATAATTCAGTGGAGGACAGATCAGTGAGTTTGCCTTGAAGCTAAAGGCTAACGTTAATTTGATGAATGATACATTTTATTTTGTGCTGCAAATGTGAACAATACGGCATACAAACAATCTTCAGTTTTTAGTTAATTATTTTAATTTCATTTTTAATTACATGTTTACACCAATGGGCGAGGATTGGCCGTCTCCGTGACCGTCAGGCTGGGCGCTGACATTGCTGCAATATCGCCTCTATCCACTAGGGGCGGCTCCAAAAAGACCTTCATAACATGTATTCCTATAGTGACTTACACGTGTCAAAAACAGCTTTACAGCCTGGCTCCTAATACTTTTATTATTTCTAAAGGTAGCTATACCCTCTGTGATAATGCTCAGAGGGAAATGGAGTCTTTAATGTTGTTAGTTTTTGTTAACTGGAATTTTAAAGTCTTGCATATCTAATGAAGCTCATTCTAATGATTTGTGACGTCACACGCTCCCGGCTATAGGCTAACAGAGCACCGTGCTGACGGGGCGGGAGCAGAGAGGGCGTGGTTATGGCTAAACTACACGCCCAGGAGGCTGAGATACAGCGAGCGCACACCTCTTTTACCCTTTTCAGGACTATCCACTGGAGGAGGAGCCAGTTGCGCCATTTTGATTTCACCCATAAGGGTGGTCAATTTCCAAAGTGAGGCTTAATACACGTTGTGCCTCTATTGTTTTAACTCATTGGTTTACACCAGAGTCAAGACAAACTCCACAGACGTCTCCTCCGTTGTAGTATTTGTACCCAGCATCAAGTTAGATCATCACAATAAGTGATTGTTGCGTACCAAGTGGTAGGAGGAAAAGAGATGCAAAATATGAGCTCGGAGCAAGGACAAAATGTGTCCCGTCCATTTATTAAAGTGAGCACCAATTAACCGTTCCGACATTACGTCACGAATCAAGCGTCAGTGAAAACACGGCTCTCCGTCATAGGAATGCATTGGATTTTGAGTGGTTATCATTTGGTTTGAGAGGGTCTTTGTGATGTCAAATTTTGACTATATGACAACTTGCCTATAGAGGCAAAAGTGCAATATAAACCATATTAACAACACTATTTCCAATAATGAGTTAAAGAGGGGCCAAAAAGTTTGCATGTAAGTCAATGGGCACTTCCGGCTTTCGAAAACAATCCCTGTATGCTAGTGACCTTCGACCTCCATCAATATTATACACTCTATGGGCACAGCACATGCCCAGTTCAAAAAGTCCCCAACATGATCATCATCTAGCAGGAACTCGCTGTCCACCATGTTATCTTTAGAAAATATGATTTTAGCAGGTCTAAGCTTATTTCTATAGGAAATGAATATGGAGAGGAACTAGCATAGCCACATCATGCAACGGGCCAATGAGAGAAAACTGAAATGTACTGTACTATATGTATACAAGAATCACATGTATTTCAGAATTCAGAACACATTTCTAGAAGCTTAAACTACACTGTAAAAAATTTGAAATAAAAAAAATGGCGTAAGATAAGATAAGATAAGATAGTTTTTTATTGATCTCACAATGGAGAAATTTACTTGTCACAACAGCTCTTAGGACAGTGTCACACAGGGGGGTGCACAAAGTCAGGAAAAGTGTCATCAAAGAAGCAAAAGCAACAGGTAATAGTAATAGTAGTAACAATAAAAAAAAAATAATAGAATAAAGAATAAAGATAGTCTCTTAGCGTCTCTGTAAATAAACTGTACAAACATCTCTTAAGCACTAAATAGATTAAATAAAATAAAAATAAACTCTAAGCCGAATTGTATGAATGGAGTTATCATTGCAGGTGATATATACTAAATGACTGTCTACATTCAGGCGGTTGATAAAGTGACATTGCAGATATTGTAAACACAGATGTTATTGCACATAGTATTGTTATTGCACATGGAGCTATACAGTAGAATTGTATCGCTCCATGTGCAAAACGGCGGTTCCATCGGCCGTTTTGTGTTCAGCCAACAAACTTAATTTAATGTCTTGTTACTACTAGTAACTAGTAAGTTTTTACAGCACTTTTTACAGTGTACAGGGTTTCCAGGTTTTATACATAATGAGGCCACACAGACGCATTTGATTGCAATGAATTGTGCCATTTAACTACAACGGAGACAATACAAAACTTTATTGATCTGACAGTGCAGGAATTCCCAATATAACTTTAGAGTTTTATACACTCCAAACAGCGGCGGGAAAGCAGTGAAAGATGAAACTGCGGGTAAATATTGTGACATAAATCTATTGTTATAACCACAAAGGATAAACACAATAGTTTGGCTAAATCCCTGTGTTTTTAAACTTTAATGAGCCAATTTACTCATTTCTCCTTCACAAACAGTGAGTGGCATGCACTGAATGCCTGGCTCAAACTGTCTCATTGTTCGACCTCATAACTGGCCACTGTTTTCTGCTCATGGGCAAAGGCTGCTGGGAAAAAACAGGCTGCTTTTGCAAAGGGTCAGATAAAATGTTTCTGCCCCAGATATTCTCACGGTGCCTTTGGTCTGAGGAAAGATGCAATGTTTGAGACGCACACGGCTGTTGCCTCAAAGTGGAAATGGAACGAACAATACATTTACTTTAAGAATGTGAGGTAGGCAGTAAAATGCACATATCCAAGTATACATTAATTCAACTGTGCATCTAAATATAAAGTATTTTTTCTCAATTTCATGAGGTTACAGGCTATTTTTCTTGCATTTCTGTGACAGTGCCCCTGAAAAGTGACCCTGCAAGTTGTGAAATGTGCTGATGAATTCAGATGAAACTCATCTGAAGACATTTTAGAAATGTATTAGGAAAGTAAGGAATGTGTTTGGACCACGACTATCAATTAAATTTACTCGCTCCCTCTTTCATTATTTGTAATAAAAACAAAAACAGGAATAGTGCCTTGAATATTTGAAGAGTTCATTTACAAAAACAGATAAGTGCCATTGATAACACTTGTAATTTTCTCTTCGTGTAGAAGTGTTTTTAATAACCAGACCTATTTCATTAAGCCACTTTTTATTGATCAAATGGATTCAACTTTAGTTTGACTGATGGTAAGAAAAATTTTAAACAAAGTTGCAAAAAATTGAATATAGACATCTGCTTTTGCAAATTAACTCTTCATTTCAATATTTAATCTTTGAAGTACTTTGTCAGAATATTTAAAACTATACTGTTGTTGTAGTAGCTGCAGAACTTACAGTAACATAAGTATTAATGGCTGCAAAGTGGCTGAGTTGAACATGAAGGTGAAGAAGGTCCCTAGTTTGATTCCTGGACATTATGATGTCTTTTACCAAGGGTTTCCTCTGGGTGATCCAAATCAGCCCATCGACCAAAAACATGCACAATAGGTAAAAAAGTAAATAATAATATGAATATTGGACAGAAGTGCTGGTGTGAATATTCTGAAAGGTTGTCCCATCTCCATCCACACTGAAGGAGAGGCCAAATGAGAGAACTAACTTTCCTACAGGACAATAAAGCAGCCTGTGGAGGTAGCACTGGGAAAATACACCTCCAGTGCCAACAAGTAATCAATTATAAATGAAAAACTCTGACGATGATCTAATGCTTCTTTCCAATTAGTTGCTTAATTCTGGCTGCTACTGCCTGTGGGTTTATCAGTCATTCCAGTTTATGAAATACATATTGCAAATCTTCACATCTGTTCCTGTCTCTTTGAACCAGCTCATATTTACAGCCAGAGAAGAGACATGAAATATGATTGGGACTGACTGTTAATACTTTGTGGTCATATGTTACAGTAAGTGCGTAATAAACGTTACTCAGCAGTGTTGGGGAGAGGCATGGAGGAGAAGGAGCTGCTGGTAATGGACTCAAGTCTTATTTCCTCAATCAAATAAATAACACAGCATTTCAATCTTTCTGACGGCCGACAACACTGGTACAACGTGAAGTCTCCCAAAATCACTGAGGGAAGCAAAAACGCTTTCAGGTCCAGCTAACATCAAGTTACATTAACCCTATAAACCCAGGACTAAACCAGGTCTAAATTAGGGTTTATACTAGTTTATTCCTGGTTTAGACCTAGATTTAAAGGGTTAGTCCTAGTTTAGACCGGGATTTAAAGGGTTAGTCCTAATTTAGACCTACTTTAGACTTGGATTTAAAGGGTTAGTCCTAGTTTAGACCTACTTTAGACCTGGATTTTTAGGGTTACTCCTAGTTTAGACCTGGATTTATAGGCTTAGTCCTAGTTTAGACCTGGTTTAGACCTAGATTTACCAGGGTTAAACTAAACATAATAATTAATTATATGGTTTTATCTCACAAATTTAAAACAAATTTAGCAATTGTAAGTTCCATTTGAGCTATTCCAATTCCATATTGTATTTTGTGCATTTTTAAAAGCTTTTTATGAGCAATAACAAGTTACCCATTTCCATTTTGTTCTGAGTCATCAAAACTAACTATCTCAGAACTCAGAGCAGTAGATAGAGGCAGATGGAGCCTTAACATCCTAAGGGGACATAATGTTATATCGACCGGTACGTCTACTACTACAATACTAATACTACTGCTGTTACTCCTCATCCCACCCTGATAACTACCACTGTGAAAAGCATTTCTAAAAAAAACAGGTGTAGAGGCTATTTGAGCACTGAAACGGTTAGAATGAGTCCAGTGACATTATCAGAACTTAAAAATGACACAATGGATCACCACCTCATGAAATCAGCAAGTTGGAGGCGAGTGTTTCGAGTTCTTGGGAAGGAACTCAAGAACTCAGGATGACTGAAAAATGCTTGAATGAGACGAGGGAACAACAGTATAACAAGGGAAATGGCTAAAAACCAAAGCTGGTTTGGGCCTGGTCAAGTCGAACACGAGACTTGACTGCGTTCGGATGAAAACCCCCCATTATCTGAGCGCTGCAGTCCCAGCGCTGTTGACCCGGACAGGAACCTGAAGGGAGCCGCGGTCAGCACTGAGGAAGGGGGAAGTGAAGTTCTGGCAAAGGAAACTCAAAGTCGGACGTTTCTGGAGTAAGATAAGATGAAAGCGCAGCAAAAAGGAAAACTAAAATAATAATACAAACTCTCAGGGGGGAATGGCATTACAAAGACAACACACATATCCTCCTTCCCCCCGAATCTGCACTAACTCTTAATCAACAAATATAATGAGGTGATAAGTGAATACGCTTTCAAGGCTTGTTATTGAGCAGAGGGGTCCAAGTCTGATCGGGGTTCTCTGACCTATAGCAAAACCCTGGCCTTGTGTGGCATGGGCAGGTGCCGCTGCAGCTGAGTATAAAGCTCCACGGTCCAATGTCACGCTCTTGTTTGCTTTTTTGATATATTGCCGACCGCTGCCCCGCCTCACATGTGCGGGGGAGCGACCAGTGCGCCCCCCCTCTCCTCCTCTCAACACCTACTCCCACATAAATAAACTCCACTGGAATCCACCCCCTGATAAGACGTGGGACGTTTTAACGAAAGTCATCCCCTGTCCCAAACGTAAACCACCGACACATCTGGCAGCTCTTTGTGACTCAAAAGATAAGAATGGTGATTAAAGACTAGTTGGTCAATAGATAATTTTGCTTTAGTGATGTGGCCATGACAGCCATGCGATAGGAACGAACCGTCAAATCCATCACAGACTTTTGGTGGAGGTTCAATTGAAGAGTCGATAACGTGTGGTCTTGTGGCAAATGCTGGTTATCTTCAAAGAGGTATAGCTTTCTGCCAGCACCACTTACTTAGACACCGAGATGAGAGCAGCAATGGAGTGGGAGTGGGCCGATAAGAAACCATGATTGACAATAATGCGATAATAATGTGATTTTATAAATTGTCAATAACTGGAAGAAAATTCTAATAAAATTTGGGAGTCAAATCACAGAAAAGTAGATTCATATTTGTGCTAAAATGAAAGCACTGCTTGTAGATAGTAGGTGTGTTTGTTTGAGAAGAAAATAGCCACATAATGACCAGTACTACTGACTACTACAAGGCTATCTCTGCTATTTTAATCACAGTCAATAGCCCTACTTCAACTACTATATTGGCAGCTGTGAGCACAATTAGACTATCTAAGATTAAGAGAATTATAAAGACTACACAAAGTTGAGTGTCTAATTACATTGCACCTTGCTATTTTCAACCATTGTGTATGTCCCTGGCATTTCTGGCTCACAAGTGCAGCAATACTTGGAGCAAATGTCCAGTCCTCACAGCAGCTGTTTGTGACAAAGGGGCATTGGCCAAGGGCAGGGCAGCAGGAGTGGCCCTAAACCCATTCAGAAACCAGTCTGCGACGCTGAGCCGCCCATAAGTCACAGCCGACAATAGAGTAGTAGACCTGGACTTGTGTGGCACTTAAAAAAGCAACATTTAATCCACATACATTATGCACTATCCATCTCCATGTGTCTGACTAATGCGAGTCTTACTATCCAGCATATTGAGAGAATGCTACTATCTGGTCACAAAGTCAAGCATTAATCGTACGACAATTTAATTTCTTCAGGTTTTCCCAGGATTTTAATGTGGGCTGCTGTGCTCCCCCTCTCCCCAGTGTTGTGGATGTGGGGAGTTTTCGGTCTCTGGGGGCACATCTCTCTGAAGCGCCTGCCAAGCGTCTCCTCTCCCTCCTCTGTCATCCTCGTGCACTCTCTTTGTTCCCCAAGCACTTCTCCTACCTCCTATCTCGACTTATTTAACAATTTCCTTCATTAGAATCCCACTTTTTTTTGGACTTTCACACTCTTATCTGCTGTTCCCTTTCCTCTTCCTCTCGCCGATGTGATTCAGCTCCGCGGGCTGTGCATAATTAGGCCTAAACACAAGGCTGTGCGCAGGCCCACATCTGGAAGGAGTTTGGACATGGCAGTTTCCAACCAAGACGACTAAATATTTAGGTTGAGAGTTACTGCGTGTGGATGAACTCATGATAGAAGGGTGTAGAACGCAGAGTACGAAAGGTGATAAAGAAAAGAAACTGGATTTACGTTGCACAATAGCGCCATAGTTCTTGGACTCTTCAAGCAAAAGTTCAAACTAAATTTGAACATTGGCTTCAGGTTTAAATCAATAAATCTTGTTTTTTTTTCTATCCCTGGTAGGAAACTGCTTTTGCTCATGTTTAGGCTTTTGCTGACACTGAGTTTTAGTCCTAGTCCTTCCTCTTTTGACCATTTTAGTCCTGTTTAAGTCTTGCTTCCATTCTGATTGACTGTGGTGTATCTAATACTGGTTTTACACTAGTATTCCCCTCCTTAAGTTCCAATTTTAGTCCTTAATCCAAGTTTTAATCTAGTTGTAATACAGTTTAGCTCTTGTATGTCCTGGTTCTTTTTAAGCAATGTGTTGTTGTTTTTTTCTGGAGGAACAACTTTGTGCAGTGTAGGTTAATAAAAATGTAGGTCATTAAGGCTTCTAAATTACTGATGTGGACTTGCTGTAAATACTTCAAAAACACTACAGTAGATCACAATACTGTAATACAATGATACATCGATCAGTGTTTGGTAAATTGTGCATTCGTGACATAATCCGCAGAGCAAATATAAGTGCAGAGAAGGTGAGAATAAAGGAGCGACTGGTTGCTGCTTTATGCCTGGCAGGAACAACAAACAGGCCAACTAATAGTTTTAATAAACAAAACCCCGTCGGGATTTCCCATGAGGCTAAGGGGCCTCAGCAGGAATGTTCACAGGGGCCAGCTGTTGTGCATTACACTGAGCAGCCGCCCGGAAGCCTGCGCCAGTGTCTTGCACGGAGCCCCGTCTTCACTAATACACGTAGGAGTATAGTAGAGGCAGCGGCGACTCCAGCTGCAGGGTGAGGGCACAGTCCCAGGTGTCGACCGCTGCGGGACGGGACCGTTTGGGATGGTGTCTGCAGCCAGACTCAGGAATGTCAGGGAATATCGACGCTGCGTCCTGCATTCCACATCTGGAGCTAATGCAGTGCGCTACAACAAAAGCGCAGCATGGGGAAACTTCTGGGGGAAAATAGAGATTCTAGGTAAAGAAAATGGCGGACATATATAAAAAAAAAAAACTTGGTCAAATGGTCTTTTTTCTATTTTTAATAAACCTCAGTATCATCAGAGCCATTTCGATGTTCTCCTGTGCTTCTAGTGCAATGTGTTAGCCAGATGTGCATCCTGACGTTATTATGAAAGCTGCTTTTGGTTCTTCGGGGCACACATCTCCTCACTTTACCTCAGATGCCTGATCCACAGGGCCATTTTGTGAAGGCCAATGTGTTCTTTTTTTTTTGAAAAGTACCAATGTAAAGCTCTGATGTACTCCCACACAAGTCAAAGCATTCGAGGCTGTGACACTGTGTGGGAACCGGCTACAGTTGGAGCAGCTGCAAAACAAAGTGATGACAAAATTAAATTCCAGGAAGAAAACACCACCCAGAAAGTGTCACTGCGAGATAGTTAGTCCATTTATCACATCAGCAATGTGTTTTGGCTTATGCCGGTGTCCAAATCAGTAATAATAAAGTTTAATTAGTTAGATGTACTGTAGTTGAATGACAAGAACCACAGTAAATGATTTGTGTGAGTAGCACAACTTTATGAATCAACTGTAAACCCTTGGTCAGCCATCTGCATGTTTGTTTAGAGCCAAATACATCTGTATCCCTGCTCCTGCACCACCATCTATAAGGTAATCCTGGTTTAGTCTACTCTGAAGTCAGTCCAAGTTTAGACTTGATTTAGCTCTGGTTTATATCTGGTTCAGTCCTCACATTATCATACATTAATAATAATAATAATAATAATGCATCGGTTTTATATAGCGCTTTTCTGGACACTCAAAGACGCTTTACATGTCATTATTCTTTCACTCCAGACTCAGTGGTGGTAAGCTACTATTGTAGCCACAGCTGCTGCCCAGGGGTAGACTGACAGAAGCGAGGCTGCCAATTTGCGCCATTAGCCCTTCCGACCACCACCAACCAATCACTCTCACACAACATTCATACGGGCTGTGGGTGAAGTGTCTTGCCCAAGGACACAACGACAGTCAGCAGCTTCCGATCATGAGACGACCTGCTCTACCATCTGCGCCACTGTCGCACATTATCATATTAAAACAGCTCATGGCTCTTCTATTCACAATCCATCCATCCATCCATTTTCTTCCGCTTTATCCGGGGTCGGGTCGCGGAGGCAACAGTCCGAGCACAATTAACATTTAAATTGGTTATGGGTATTTATATATTTTTTAATATAATTTTGCATTACTGGGAGGAATTGGCTCTCTGGATCCCAAAGGTTGGCCAGATCGATGCTCCATGCTTGTGAGGAGGCAGCTGATAGGCTAGTGACCCTGGCCTGGGCATAGACATTGGCAGATGTATAAGATGCAAAGTTGTAAGGGCCGATGTTATTGCCTGAAGCTAGTTAAGGAAAAAGGACTTGAGTGTGAATATGTTTTGGTTTTTCCTTATTTTTTTACAAGGTGTCAGCTGTGTGCGCAGAGAGGAGCAACGGAGGGACATGCGCGGAGTGAAATTTAAAGTGGCAGAGTAGTGTCAAAGAGGCAGGGCCAAAATGACAGCTACAGTGACCTGCCCTCTCACTGATCTCTCCTAATGCAGTACAGAGAGTAGACACAGCCCCGCTTCACAGTCAAAACTAGATCAAGATGTAAACTTCTGACCTAACATGCCTTATTACTGCAACACACTGTGAGTAAGTTAAAACTGGGTTCACGAGGTCAAAAAGATGCACGGATGACACAGAGAGCCTCATGGGAATCCTGAAGAAGTATAAATGGCACACAATTTCAAATAAACACATTTTTGACATAAGGCTATAGAAAATCTCATAAAGAACTTCTGTCAAACCTTTATAGGCCTACACATTACTGAATTTATTTAATGGTCTAAAAGTCACACCTAACAACTGTCTAACCAAACAAGTTCGTCTAAAACAGGGATAACATAGGCTAATTTGAAAGAGAAGCTCATTTTGACTTACAGAGTGACGGTCCTGTTGGGCAGCAGACTGGGATCCGGAGGTTCAGACAGCTCCCCTTTGCTGCAGCTCACTTTTCTCCCCGCTGCCTGGACACCGTGGACCTTGGAGCGTTCGTCCGTGCAGCTGCAGCCCCCGGTGGAGGCGATAGGCCCCGGGCAAACGAACTGTGACCGGCCGAGCTCCAGGGGCAACGCAAAGAGGAGCAGCATCAGCACCAGGCGCGTGGGGATGCCACACATTGTCCTCGGGCTGGATGACACCTCAGCAGCACCCCCGCCTCCGGTCATCATCCCATATCTCCAGCCTGGAGCTCTGAGCGCTACTCACACGGCACCGTTGTGTCCCCACGGTCCTGTCCAAATGGATAAATCCCCAAAACGTGTGCGTAAAAGTCGTCACAGCCAATAAGTCACTCGCGGTTACTTTTCACACTCCCAATAGCTACTAAAAAAAAATACTCTCCTCCACTGCCCAATGGAGTGAACAAAACTTCTGACAGCTGCGTCGCAAACTTTTCAAAGATCCTTCACTGCCCCCTTCTAAACACACGCTTTCAAAACAATCGACTCCAAGAGGAAATCAAACTTTTCTCTCACTTAGCGAGGAACAGATCTCCAAAAGCAGCAACTTTCTGCGCTCCGGTCTCGGTCGCACCGTTATTCACTATGAAACTACAGCCCAAGTGCGCCCATTCCGTGTGAGGGTGCGCGTATGGTCCCCAGGTCCTAGCGCATCCATGTCACGGACGTAAGGAAAACGGCACGTGACCAGCGCCAAACCCACCTCTCTGTCACTTTGTGCAAGTTCATAACTTTTGATTTGAAAGGCCCAATTGTGAGAGGTCCTGACTCCTGGCGCCTGTTTGAAGAATGCAGTTTGAAAGTTTGATTTGTCTATAAATTCTATAGTCTGCCACTTCTGTAGTTAGATTCCATAATCCTTGAATTTGCAACTGAAGATAACCTCAAAATGACCTGTAAATATATACAGGAACATTCATTGATGAGTCCTAATGCACTAGCTACAATATGCTATACTGTTCAGCCTTTACAGAACAAATGGGATTCATTTTAAATATAATGTAGCCTTCCAGACTCTAGTCATTAGCTGTCACAATAATCAATTGCCAATTTCCTCAACTTCAAACCCAAACCACAAACCTAAACTTATGGAGCCATAATATTTTATATTTTACTCTGCCCCGCCACACAAAATCTCTCATACTGTATAAACTTCCCTAAAAAGTCTCCCTTTCATTGATTTGCCAACCTGTGGTTGGAACATTGACCAAATCCTGCACAGCACAGATCTTTAGTTTATATATTTTTGATATCTGAGAGGCACAGGAAGGTCGGAGAGCACAGCGGAGAAAAGAATGAGTAGGTGAAGGAGAAATGTTCTTGAAAAGGGACTAAAGGCGATTGGACTTGACGTGTACTCACAGTCATAGCCTACTTAAAACGGCGGTACCCAAGTCATAGCAGTAACATAATGGTGCCTTGTGCTGTGGCCCTCTCGGTGTTCCCAGATGTGTTATTCTTCCTGAATATAATACCGCGCTCCAAAGGCAGCGTGATTAGTCAAAGAAAGCACAAGGAGTGGATGGACACTCCGCCAGTGAAACACGGAGCTGTTTATCCAAGTTGTTAAATAAAGCTTCAAGTACAACACCCCCTCCGTCTGCGCGCTACACACAGGCCTAAATCATTCTCATCTGGAGAGCGCAGTTTCCAGTTGAAATGTCACGTCCCGAACTGCGCATTACATCAAATTGTACTTAATCACATCCAGACAAACTTTAATGCCGTTCCAACATTTTGTCGGTGCACCCCACAGCCCTGCGCAGCTCCCTAAAGCCAAGCAACAGTTCTCTTCAGCTCTGCCCTAAACCCACATCTGCATCCCATTCAGGTAGGACAGGAAAGAAGCGAGCACTGGGCTATAAAAGTAATATACATTTGATATAAATCAGACGTGTCTGTGGGCCGCAGTTTTCCAATTGAACCAAAGAAGGAACAAGTAAAAGGGCAGAGTATTGACTTAACTTCAGGTCCTCGCAGGAAGGACGTAGAGCAAGTTTGTTCCTGTGAAAAGTGCGACATCTAGTGACAAACTTGAAGTGACACAATTAAGGACACACGTAACAAAAGTTCAGTTATATTTTAACAAAGATAAATTAGTAACTTGAATTCATAGTTGCATTTTCAGATTTGTTTTCCTTTCCTTTTCTTTCTTTTTTTTTAAACCAAGTTTATACTTAATGGAATTCTCTATGATTTTGCTGCCCTCTGTTGGCAGGAGACAAAGCCTACCTGTTACACAAACATGACATTTTCTCATGTGTCTGAATACAATAGACCAGTTGTGGTTCTTTTAGTGGTTCAATAAATAAGCTTCCTCCTAAAAGCATTTTGCCATAATGGCTCCACTCCATTTACATATGAAGCCGTTTGAGACTAGCTACACACACAGCTGCTTCTCATTAAACATTACCATCACAATCAGTGAGACAAGGCACACCTGGGTTACAGCCTGTGCCGGGAAGAGTTCAACTGACCACTAAATGGAAATGCTCATTTCAACAGCAGTAATAGAGACTTGTACAAGAACATCAACCAAGAATATTTTCTACACCAACAGTTTTTATATAATTTATTAAGTGCCACATTAAATGTGAACAAGTTCATCTCAGGGTACGATTGCAAACTGGACAGGACTGCATCATCACAACTTCACAATAAACGTCTGTGCATTTGTTATGGTCTATACAGAATACATTTTCATCAAAACAATATTTGTAAAGTGAACATTGTTGAAGTCCCTCAAAAACACGAGTCAGCATTTTTATTTTACATTTCCAACATGTATTGCTTACAAAAAATATATATGTTTTTGGGCTTTTCTAGCAGAAAACGTTTGCTCAACTGGACCCAGTTCACTCTCCTCATGCTCAAACACAAATGCAGATGCTAAGAAGGCATGCAGAGTTCTGACACCTCTGCATGTAAAAGCATGTACCACCACCCCACACAGGCCCACACTGTGCACAGTACTCAATGGCATGCAATAGATAAGATTTGGTCCCTTTTAATTAACTTGGAACTCGGAACGCCACATTTCATAAATACCCAATTAAGCAGCGCTTCGAACTGTTCGGGACCATTCCTGCCAGGTTTGTCAAAGGTTTTGGCAGATTACAATTCAGGTACTGCAAATAAAGGAAGCTTTCATTTATCTTTATAAACTACAGACTGAGTCATACAAAATTAATAATTTGCAAGAAAAGTAATAATAATACAGCAAAATAAAGTGATCAGGAAAGAAACTCCTCTGGCATGTCATTGACAGTCCACATATGTCTGTCCATAAGTCCTCAGCTCATTCAGGACTGAGTCCTCATGCGTCCATAGAGCTCAATAATGTGGAGATCGTCCGGGTCCGTGGTATCGCTCATTGGCGTGTTTCTCACAGTACATCACGTCATCCACCCAGAAGTGCCCTCTCATCCGCAGGTTCAGCCCACAGTCTGTGCAGGTGTAGCACTCTGGGTGACGGTAACGATCGTCCATGATCCTCACCGCCTGTGTACTGTGGGCACACCAGATGAACAAGAATATATAGTGTAAATTGTGCTTTTCTACCTCTAAAAAAGGACACTGACTCACACACCTGCACATTCATCCATTTATGTTCTCTAGATTCGAACAGCAGTTGACCCACTTCAAAACTGACAATCTATGACCCAAGTACAACTAATTTAGGTTAATAAAGGGTTTAGGTTTATTTAAGACCAACATGGCAGAAAAGAACAAATGTTTCACCTGATAATGTGTCAATCACAAGATAAAACAATAAAAACCGCAATAGAAAAAACTATCTAGATCTATAAGACTCTTAAAGGACACCGTTTTTACATACCGAGATATGTTCTTACCTGAGCTTAGACGAGTTGATGCGTACCTGCCAAAGATGTTGTTACATTTAGCCTCTCCCAGCATATTCCTATGTAGCCAAACGGATTAAGCTAGAAGCCACCAAGCTCTTCCACGTTTTCCCTATTTATATACAGTTATGCGAGCAGTTACACGATCCAAGTATAGTTACACAAAATTAAACATGTCGATTTTCTAAGCGGATAAAAAGTGGTACTATATTGTAAGGAATATCTTCATCCCAGTGTGAGAGTGAAGATATTACTGCACAAACGTCAAAGTGCTCCTAATGTGTTATTACGCCTTACAATATAGTACCACTTTTTATCTGCTTAGAAAATCAACAGGTTTAATTTTGTGTAACTATACTTGGATCGTGTAACTATTCACATAACCGTATTTAAATAAGGAAAACGTGGAAGAGCTTGGTGGCTTCTAACTTCACCCCGTTTGATCCCATCTGAATATGCTAGGAGTGGGAGAGGATAAATGCCAACAACATCTTCAGTCTATTTACGTGACTGAGGGCACACACAAAGACCAGACAGGTACGCATCAACTCGTCTAGGCTCAGGTAAGAACATATCTCAGTATGGAAAAACGGTGGCCTATTCCTTTAACGCCTGGGGAATAAAAGACATTTAATGTTTTTTTGCTCTTCTTGGCTGCAAATGGTCTTTGGTGTCTGAGCTGATATCCATTGGAGGTGGCCTGGTCAGGAAGGTGTGCAGAGGAGTGGAGCTGTCCTTCAGTAGTTTGGCAATAAATTATCAAAATGTAGTATTTTTTTTTTTGCCACTTTGGAGTCCAGACCCAGAGCTTTTGGACTCCATTAAGTGAGACACCACCTCAAGGCACAAAAACGTAAAGGCCTATATCATCTTCTAGTTAAATTAGCTGCAGTGGTCAAGAGTGCCTTCACACTAGTAGATATAAGTCTCATATGTGCTAATTAAATAGACAATATTTAAAATGCTTACACAATGTTGGTGCCACACTTCTCACAGTTGTGGTGCTTGTTTACGCCAGCCACTGGGGCAGTTTTGGGCAGGTTGGGAGAGAGGTTTCCCGGGAACCTCAGCGCTGCCTCTGAAATGAAACAGAACTCCTTAAAAATGGTTCAGAGAGGAGTGGGACTCGATAAGTGCCGTTTCCCCCAGACAAGCCTATTCCCACTGGTCATTAGGAATGTTATGGATTGATTTTCACTCATTGATCAATTGTGTCATGAAAGAATGTCAGTCTTATCTTGATTTAATGACTACAGAAAAGGAGGGCATGTACTACATCCATTTAACTACAGATGACAGCGACAAACGGCATCGTTTCTTTGTTTTGTTTTTTTAGAGACTGCTTATTTTCATGGCTCTTTTAAGGATTCATTTTTAAAGAAGCAAGCCTGATACATCAGAATATTGGATTTGTGGGTTATTAAAACAACCCACAAACAATGCAGGACTGTTTTCTTGCCCTTTGATTATAACCTTGTGAATGTCCGATGTTGGAAGCTAAGCAGGTTGGAGCAGGTTAGTGCCAGGATAGTTGATAAATAAAGAAAAGGCTGCAATGCTATGCAAAAAAGCTCTCACACTGGTGTTTCCTGCTCTATTATTAGGCTGTTTTGTGTGCTCAGTCAGTTATATTTAGTTAAAACTGCATACAAAGGAAAGATATACATCAGTTTTCCCAAATGAGATTCATTCATGAAATCAGGTTTGGTCTCTATAGTCTCTATACTAGTCACTGTTTGAGCTGTAATTGTCTTTTCTCTTAACATGTACAAACTAAATACTAGTTCAGCCTATCCAATGGACTATAGCCAACCTTTCTCATCAGCCTCAAGCACCTCCTGCAGCATTTTGAAGGTGTTGGATTGTCGAGGCGTGGTGCGGGACTCCTTGTTCTCCTGGATCATTTTGTACACCTCCGATTCCTTGTCAAACTTCTGCATGGCAAAGTCCGAGCTCGAACTACTGTAAACAAGAGGAGCACATACAAACATGTTACAGGAAGGGCTGTAATTGCATCATGATTAAAACGTGATTACATTAGGGACGGATTGGAGGCATTGGATTTGAAGGAACATGTGTGTTTAATTAAACAAAATGGCAAAGGAAGGGTCGGCGTGTGGCTTTCAGACGGTGCGCTCAGCCCCGACCACAGGAAGGTCACTGTCCAGTCAAGGGCCGGCGCCACTATCCTTTTACACTGAAGGAGATGATGGAAAAAGATGCCAACATAACAGTGGTCACGGAAGCTGCACAAGGGTCAAAGGTTGCAATTTTAGTTTACGCCTATAATAATTGGAGCAGCCGTTCATATTTCAGTTTTCTCTCATCATTAAATGTTCCTGGACCTTTTAAAGCAAAGAAGTTTTAAAAGATTTTAATATGTATTAGCCCAGTACAATAAAGTCTTTTTAGAAAATGTAAATAGAGAATTAAAATGTGGAAGAAGTGACTTAAGTTTCTGTTCCCCAAATTCCAAAGAGCACCTTCCCTAAGAAACTACTTTTGTGGTACTGACTTCCTGAACACCTCTCACAAGTCTATATTCATATTTTAGTCATGCTTTGAATAATTCGAGCTCTGTTTAAGTCCTGGTGTAATCCACGTAATTTAGGTCTGGTTTAATCCCGCTTTAGTCCTGGCGGAGTCCCGCTTTCGTCCAGGTTTACTCTAGGCTTAGTCCTGGCTCAGTGCTAGTTTGATCAAGCTTTAGTCTCACTCATGGCTGGTGTTTGAGAACCACTGGCACGCAGCAAGCCACTTCTAAATAGCTCCAATAGCTTTGTGAATGCTTTCGTCAAAACCCATAGTAAACACAGATCCAGAGAGCAGCCTTTGAACTTGGCATGTCTGCAATTAGCAAATTTACAAACTAGTAAAAGCTGCGCAATGAGAAACTCTCCCTCATGTGGCGGGGAAGTAGTTACGTTTTACTGCTTCTGCTAAGCCTCATGTGTAAAAACCTCAAGAGGAGAAGAAGATAGACACAAGTGCTCTCGTGTCAGTGGAGGGAGCTGCGGAGTATTTGCGCAGTACAAACTGGTCTGTCGGGTATAATAACACTTGGCCACAGGTAACAGGCCTCAACCACACCTGAGCCGAACGCGGAGCATAAACGTCTCACATTAAACTGACTGGGTGTCTCCCTTGTCATCAGAATTTCAACAAAGAATGGCAAAAAAAAATGTCCAACTTAAGGAGGCCCGCACCTGTGCTGTTAACAGGCCTATGGAGATGGATCTGTTATGTTGAGGCCCGGGTTTGTTTGTGTGGTTATGCATTTCTGAAGTGTATGAGCAGTCACAAAGGGGGGGACAACACAGTGAATGTGCTGAATTAAGGAATAAATCACTGAACATCAAGAGGCAGATGATGTTGTGGGGGGCAGGAGGCAGGGTTTCTGTATCTTGTAGTCTAGTGCAAACATTCAGAAGGTACAGAGGTCAAGACATATTGACAAAGGGGGTCTTTCAATCATTTCCATTTTTAGTTTGCAGCTGTCGGACTCTGAAATCATATAAATATAGTTGATTATTGGTAAAAACTCTATAGAGAATTCCCATTAAAAATAGTAAGTTAGTAGTAAAGATAGTTTGTAAGACAATAGTAAAATGTCAGTGTTCAGGCCATTACTGCAGACCTGTTGCTCTCAATCACAGTTTTACAACATTCATAAAAGTTTAGGTCTGTGGTAACAGAATTGTACAGCCTCCAAGCCAGAGTGCACACTTTTGAAGAATTAAAATAATTATCAATAGTTATAACATTAATTTGAACATTTTCCGTATATTAGACTTCAAAATATTAAAGATCAAATAGAGTACGAGTGTCTCCTGGACTTTCCTGAATTTTCTGACGACCATGAACAAGATGGACAGAAAAAGTCAGGCACAAGCAACATACAGTATGTTCATGTAACTCAGGCCAATGTCCAACTTTTTTGCTTTTCACCAACGAACATGGTTTAAATTGAAAACAGACTTGGAAAGTGCTCCCTCCACCCTGAGCAATCAGTTTTCGTTTTGTCCAACTTCTCTCTCTCCCTCTCTGACATGCAATCTCCAAACAAAATGGAAAGTCCAAGTGGAATGGGAGGAAAACAGATACGTGCGAGGGCCATATGAAAAGCCATACTTCTGCAGTGGAGGCATTTGATGACTTGTTCTTTGAGAAATTAGGCTTTTAAATGCTTTTGGATCAATGTCAACATCTGAGAAACAGTTTAGTGGTTTCAATGCCCCCGGACTGGAGCAGCACAATAGAAATGACAGGAGACTCAAACCCGGAGTAGTCAAAACATTTTCACATCACAAGGCTAAATTCCGAACAGCAGCATCTACAGTACAGAGCAGATCACACTCAGCACTGAACATCCTGGTCAAACAAATCCAGCATGACTTACCCCAGAGAGACACGAGTGAGAAACTGGATCACAAATGCAGTTTCCTGTGGCCGGCTCAAACCCTCTGTCACTCCTCGGTGCGTGCAAGAGGGAAATATTAGCATGCACAGATGGAGAACACACACCTCTCTCTATCTACAGCAGACTAGACAGAAAAACAATAGCCCAACTGAAAGGTGTGCCCATGGGTGCTCTCTGATTGGCTTGGCAGGGCAAAGGGGCGGGAACATGGGTGGTTCTGGGTTCGCCATTGGTCGTGAGAAAGCAAGAAGAGGCTTTGTGTGCAGGCTGGGGTCTCTGGACTGGGGGGCCAATTAGGGGGGAGAAGTAAAATCGGACTTTTTAGGAAATATGTGGTGTTTGGATTTGACCATAGTCAGCGACACGTCACATGATCACACGTCTGACTTTCCCCAAAGGGAGACTGGGGCCAAAGTCAACCATCCTGCTATGTGAAAACACAGACACCAGGCTCTCCAGCAGAGAGTGGACACAGAGCACGGCACGCTATGTGAGACTGGACAAGAATAAGTTTACAAGTGACTCAACCAGGGATGTTCGCTGTAAAATATTTTGTCATAATAAATAATAAATAAAAACAAGAAGGAGGGACTAAAACATGTGAACTTCAGGGACAGTTTGAAACAACATCTTATCATTTACATATTCAAAAGGAGCAGTGTCAGTGGTTTGTTCATGCAGAGAATATGATTGGAGATATGTAAAGTTAACTAAATACATTTTAGATTTAGTCGACTAAATTAACATGGAATTTGACTAAAAACTAAAAAGAATTGTTGTTGTCAAAATATCTGACAGAATATTTTGAGTTCTGACAGAAAATTTTGAAGGCTTTTGAAGAATTGAAAATCAAGCCATCGTCATCTTTTGAGAGTTTTACACACAGTAGTTTCCAAATTGAAGTTCCATGATTCTACTCACAAATCATCATCTCTGTGTTTTCTCACATACATAATACTAGGTACAGAATATAATGAGAGATTCATTAATGAAGGATAAAAATAGCTCACCGCTCCACCATGTCACATTTTCTGACCACAAGAGCTGAGAAGCTTCATAGTTCTAACCCCTCTAGTCCTCAACTCAATCAACCCAGTTCAGTCGATGATTCAGGCCTCACCACGATGAACATTTCCTGGACGACTGAGAGCCTTCACAAACTCGGTAGTGGAAACTCACCATTGAGCATCAAAATACTTTGTTTACACACTTGAAAACAAAACATTTGTTTTAGTGAAAGACACTGTATTAGTATCTAAAATGATAAATGGTAAAACTAAACATTTTTGTCCTTGGCTTTTTGTGGACTTCTCTCAAAATGTTCAACGGTACATTCTGTAATTCCTATCACTAAACATTTCTCATATGGTTCAAAATAAACACACGCACAAAGATGGAGTGAATTGAACACATGTCGTGTGTCACATGACCAGACCGTCACCTCATCAGCAGAGCACTGCAGGTGGGAAACGCAATATACTGTTTCCTGAGAGCTCTAAACATAATTGTAATGTCTGGAACAACAGTGCAGCTGCAAACAGCTCAATTAGCTCCAGTCAGCTGCACAAATATATCAGTGAGAGCGCTGCACAGACAAATTGGGACGCTTTATTTTAGAGGTTACTAATGCTAATTATTGGGTCAACAGGTAAAGCTAGTAACACATAACAGTGAAGTCTCAGTTCCTGACAGCTGTTTCTGTCAAACAAATGCTACAGACACGTCACTGTTTAAAGTGTTTAAATAGTTTTAATGTACAATTGATCAAGGATTTAAGAGAGATTTGCTCGGAAGCTGGACACATTTTTTCCTAGTCAATAGACTGAGGGCCAAACCTGCCCATGGAGCATCAAAACGCTGAAGGATCACCTTCTACTATTACTTGTTTATTCATCATATAGACTTAAGAGGGGGTCTAGAGGTCTGCCCCAGGGACATTTTTAAAAGGAATTTGCATTTTTTCAGTGTTAGTATTAGAGTACTTTGTGTGTATTATTGTATTTCGCAAATTTATCGTAGGGGTATCCTTGAGAGCCGCATTTGGCCCATGGGCCTGACGTTGCCTACCCCTGCTCTAGCCTGGCCAACCATCCAACACGCTTTTCCCATTCTGAAAGAAAGTAGAGATGGTCTGGCTGTCCAGGCTACCCGTGCTCTATAGATTCAAAATAGCTCCAATATACTGTATGTATTTCTACAGGATTTTGCTTTGGGACATTTTTTAAATATGAATCTGCTCAGTCTGTTAGAATAAGTTCTTTGGTCATAATTTTATATAGCTTTATTGGATTATTTAATGCTTACACACAATATTTTACACAATATTTTACATTATTTATACACAAAATTCCATGGCTTGGCATTATAGATTGATGACATCATACCAGTAGAGATTCGCTGCTACAGAGATCCAATAGTAATGTATGTGTATTGTGTATTGTACCTGCGTCGTGGAGACATGGGCACGTCTCGGTCGATCGGGCTGTGGGGAGAGTAGCGTCCTGGAGGAGTGGGAGTCCGACTGGACACAGAGCTGCTCCTGTAGTCTGGGGAGAACTCCTGGAAAACACAAGCAGGGATGCACAACTTGTTCAATTTCTGGATTCATTGGCGATCACATGATTATCAATTAACTGTTAACCACAGACGTTTACATATCCAGGACAGATTAAATCATACACTTAGTTGACAAATTTTACATTACATTTACAAAATAAGACAAGCAAAAATTAAGTTGGAAAAGAACACTTTTCTAAATATTCATTGTAAAGAATCATACAAAACAACTTTTCAAGAGGAGGCAAGAGCAAAAAACTAAGAGCAAAATCTAACTTGGCAAGTTCAAAGTTCCAACTGCCATTGTCATGTCTGATTCATTTCTGATTTCCAAATTACAATCCCAACTCCATAGTCCTGACACAACTGCTTTAGGCCTGTCCATGCCACATTTGATTATATTCAGGCGAGAGGTTTTATCGAAGGGATCACGTTTCTTTTGATGTGGTGCATTTGAATACAACTCTGGAGCGTGAGTCACACCCAACATTCCTCAGGGACTGCTGCCAGCGCTAATCGCTCCCAACGATCAAAACACTGGCGTGTGTCTGCAATACCACTCCAGCATCAGCTCATACCACAGCTGGGCTCGAAGATGATCCACTGATAAAAGATTAGGCCTGAACAGATCACTTGCATTACTCAATTTCATTTAATATTTAAAATGGTTATCCAATTAGACAGGGTACAGGTGCAGATATGTCTCACTTACAATATTGTGGTTTGTCCAACACATCAACTTTGAATTACTGTCTTCAAGAACAAGTGTTGGTGTCGTTTTCAGACAGAAGAGGGCACCACATACCCGTGTCTCAACATTTTCGTACAGCTCAGCAAATGTGTCACTCGGTTGTTTATTGCAGATGAAACCACGGAGCAGACGGAGCAATCAAAACACAGCCAAAGGTTGAAGTTGGATGAATGCAGCACGCCTGGAGAGAGTGTGACTCAGGCCGCAGTGAGAGTGACCCCAGGCACACGGCGCACACACCTGGTCAGAGTCTGAGCAGCACATAACTAACCTCAGACGTTTTTACTGTCAGGAATCCCTAAAAACAAATTGTGCTGTCTGGCATTGGACTGGAATACACCTACACAAAGCGGTTATGCGAAAAACCATCCAGGAAAAACAGACTTCAAAGTTATCGGTCTTCACTAAGAGATTTGCCCACAGTTGTTGTTTTTCTGGCCTGCAGGTGACTATTTTGGTTTTTCAGTCAAAATAATCCATCAATCAAAGTTTATTTGTCTAGCACTTTACAACAACACGAAAAAGCTAAGTACTTCACAGAAAAATGACCAACATGAAAACACAAAATTACTCAAAATTACAGTGAGTTGATCTGGTCTGGACCCAAAAGCAGGGGCACCGCCAGAAATTCTGGGCCCTATGGAAAACAAAGATTTCTGGGCCCCCTACATTTTCTACAGTTAAGATTTAACCCAAGAAAACATACCAACAATAAACAATATTGTTAAAATACCTAAAAAGGTAAATATAAATCCTATAAAAATTAACGTTCGAAATGTGTATGTTTACATGAAAGGGAGAACATTTACTATCTCAAATGCAATAGGAAAGAACATACAGTAGTAACAGCTGGTTTAGACCTAGTTTAGACCTAGTTTAGACCTAGTTTAGACCTAGTTTAGTCCTAGTTTAGTCCTAGTTTAGTCCTAGTTTAGTCCTAGTTTAGTCCTAGTTTAGACCTAGTTTAGTCCTAGTTTAGACCAGTTTAGCCTTTGTGTAACCCTGGTTTACTCCTGGTTTAGACCTGGTTTAGTCCTGGTTTAGACCGAGTTTAGACCTGGTTTAGTCCTGGTTTAGACCGAGTTTAGACGTGGTTTAGACCTAACGGCGAAAAAACGAAGGCACTCGGAAAGGTAGGAATATATAAATGTCTACCTTTTCGAGTGCCTCAGTTGTTTTAGACATTTTTTAAACAAATAATCTACATCCATGTAGCACTCCTGCAAATCAAGTTTTACTGGTTTAGACCTAGTTTAGACCTGGTTAAAGACCTGCGTTTAGACCTGGTTTAAGACCTGCGTTTAGTCCTGGTCCAGTCCTGGTCCAGTCCTGGTCCAGTCCTGGTCCAGTCTTGGTTTAGACCTGGTCCAGTCCTGGTTTACACCTGGTTTAGACCTGGTTCAGTCCTGGTTTAGACCTGGTTCAGACCTGGTTTAGACCAAAAGAGACATTCCTAGCTGCTACAAGCCAGACTGAACAGATGAGTCTTTAACCTGGACCTAAACAGGGACAGATCAGTGGGAGTTTTTCAGACAATAAAACAAATGGCATTAAACTAGTGATCACAATGTTTCTTAAATTGGATTCTGCACGAGGGCCACCACTGACTGGACACCAAAAAGAAATGTAGATTGAATCATAATTTAGTACTTTAAAACAAAACTTAAAAGTACAGAGCCTTGTGACACAAAATGAAAGAAACATACGCCAGAGTACGCAGAAAAAGCAAAGTGTGTCTATTATGGAGGGTTAGACCTTATTGTTGCGCTACTATGCTGCCATTAATACCACACAAGAAGCATGTTCGTCTTCTTGTGATTCTAGGGAAGTATAATGTGTGAAAACCTGACTTCATGTAAAAGTCACAAGCGATTTCTTTGTGTGGAAGCTACAATGCGCTTAACTTTCAGAGGCACAGAGCATTCATGACAAACTATAGGTATATTTATCCACGCAACAGTCATAGTGAGGCTCAAAACAGTGGCAACGACGAGATTTGGCTGCACCCGCTTCCAATCTAGATACATCTTTGAACAATGTGTCTGTTCTCAATCGAGTCCAATTTTCCCTCTTCTTTCCCTTCAGCGAGTGGGCAGATTAGCGGAGCATGCCAAGAGGACTTTACCAGAAATGATCATTGGGGATCCTCTGCTCTGCTCCAGGGATAAACCAGGAATATTAACAGCGGGCTCATAGAAACATACATTCTGTACCGGCGCAAAACAAAGTAAATAAATACATCCATGTCCTCTCCCGCTGTGAATCAATCTCACAGGCTGATACCTGACAGCCACACGTGCTTTCAGAGCTTCGGAGCAAGAGCAAAAGAAGTACATTTAAAACCCCTCTAATGCAAAACAAGCCAATATTATATAAGAGTCGGGGCTACTGATGTCGATCTCATGTTCGCAGAGGTTTTGCATGTAATAAGTAACAACACAAGTCACATCCAGTCTACAGAGGAATGCAATATAAGAATAGGTTTAAGGATTTTTAGCTAGTAGTAGTAGTTGTAGTTGTAGTTGTAGTAGTAATTCGTTTATTCGGTCAACCACATTTTGAGACATAAGAAGGCATTGAAGAAAAAATGATTTACATAAAGCAATGTCTATTAGCTTAGGTCATGAGCGAACATGCTTTTTTTCATAAATACTCATTGGTGACCGAAGGGGTTAGGCTGAAGTTTAACTTATTTTTGCCCAACCCAATTCATACAAGAAAAGTTTCCACAGTTTGGGCGAAACCCTTTCAAAATTCAAAATTGTAGCCAAACATAAATTAATAAATTATCAATCTAAGAGAAAGGAAAAAAAGGAGGAGAAAAAAATCAATAACAATAACATATGCTTAGAGATCGTTTAGAGAGAAGACTTGCATACATACAAATAAGACCTGTCAGACTAATCATTCTTGGGCTTGGTATTTTCGTAGAATAATACATTTAATGTGCTTTTGAAACGTTTTCAATGTGTAAAAGTTTAATTTATCATCGAGATTATTCCATAAACTCACTCCTCTGACTGAGATGCATCTGCTTTTTTTGTTGGTTCTTGCCTTTTTTTTTTTTGAAGATCCCAGTTCCTCTGAGGCTGTATCCACAGTCTCTATGTTCAAACATATTTTGAATATTAGGTGGAAGAGTTTTATGATGTGCCTTATACACCACAGCCAGTGTACTCACCTCAACAATATCATATATTTTTAAGGTTCTTAACTGGACAAAGAGAGGGTTAGTTGGTGCATAGTAGTTCGCTTGATTCACAATTTGAATGGCCTTCTTTTGAAGTAGAAAACTAGGTTCAATGTTTGCTATATAATTATTTCCCCAATTATTTCCACCCCATAGCTCAAGTACGGAAGAATAAGGGAATTGTAGGTGAAGTGATTTCTGATCTAGAATGGATCTCAATTTACTCATTATTCCAATATTTTTAGATAATTTTAACTTAAGATTATTTATGTGCTGCTTCCAACAAAGTTTTTCATCAACAGTAATTCCTAGAAATGTGTTTGTTTGTACTTGTTCAATTTCTTTACCATTGATTTTAAGTTTAATTTCGCTATTCCCTTTTTTTGTTTCCAAATATCATATATTTTGTTTTTGTCAAGTTCATGGAGAGTTTGTTGCAATCAAACCATCCTTTAAAGACCACTAGTTCGTTCTCAACTATGCCGAGGAGCTCATGTGGGTCCCTACCTGAGCAGTGGAGGCTGGTGTCGTCAGCATACAATAAACATTTAACTTTATCCAAGATCTCACATACATCATTGATATACATTATAAATAATTTGGGTCCCAGTATGGAACCTTGTGGAACTCCATGTGTTATGAACTCTTTTTTAGAATTAACGTTATTTATATGCACGTACTGGTCTCTATTGCTGAGGTAGCTTTCCACCCAGGCATAGGCAGTACCCCGGACACCACATCTTTGAAGCTTTTTAAGAAGCAGTGCGTGATCTATCGTGTCGAAAGCCTTACTTAAATCGATAAAAACACCCACAGTATTGATTGTCGTCAATTGCAGTTGCAATATTTTCAATAAGGGCCATGACCGCCATCGAGGTGGATCAGTTGGATCGAAACCCGAACTGATTGTCGTAAATTGTGTAAATGATTGTGTAAATTTTATAATTTATAATTTTTAATAATTATAAATTATAAAATAAGGTTTTTACAGATGCTTACAAATGTCCACCCACCAAAACCATGTCTAAGCTCTCTAAAGGTCTACAAAAACAAATAGGAAACAGTACATTATATGTGAAGAGTGATTGTCTTTTGATGTGCAACACACAACAAACATCTACCAATTCCGAAAGGTGGAGGGAATTTGGGTGGAAATGTCTAATTAGACTTCTCATATCACCAATAAATTTCAGCAGCAACAGCAACTATGTTGGAGACAATGTGGTCACCCAAACGCCAATCACTCTCATATTTTCTGGTCATGCCCTCAGTTGTCAGCATTCTGGCACAATGTTTTCAAATTGACAGACAATGTCTTGGCCTACGACGTCCCCAGGGATTCCAGGATCTATCTGCTGGGCTTGCTACCCAGGGATCTGTTCCCAAGGAAGGACAATTATATCCCCAAAGTAATGATAATTGCGGCAAAAAAGGCCATAACAAGAAAGTGGCTAAGCCCAGACCCCCCTCGAGTGGAGCAAGTTACAGATATCAGTGAGGAGATCCACTACATGGAGAGGTTAACCTTCATCTGGAGACTCAAAGAACACTTACATCTCCAGAACTGGTCGAAATGGACCTCATTTGCACAAGATCGCTTCAAGGAACAATGCCCCCCTTCATTTAATTTTGTTCTGTTTTGTACTCCCTTTTTTGTTTTGTTTTCTGTTTTGTCTATGTTCCTCCTGTTTTTATTTCCTATGTCTCCTTTTTTCTAGTTTTAGAATAAATTTGGTTTTGTCCTTAAGATGCAGAAATTTGTATAAATAATAAATAGCAAAATAATAAGTAGATTTGTACACCTGATTAAAGCCTTTTCTTCAATCGTGACCTAGCAGGCTATAGTGGTCTGTCGTTTTCATTGCTGTGACTGTATTGCATTGTAAGTTGTGAAAGCTGCAAGTGTTATTTTGAGTTACGATTTACAAATGACAAACATGAGCCGCTTGTATTCTCACTGCTGTGAAGAATCTGGATGTTAATAATGCATTCAGGAAGTAAGGAATGAGTTTGGACCACCGCTAACCATTTAAAATGTACACACCCTTTCATAATAAAAAAAGAAAAAAAGATAGCATTTATTGCCATTTTAATGTATCTTTTTACGGCACTAACCAGGCAGTTAGGCCTAAGTACATAGCAGACATCTTGGGTTGCCACAACAAATCATCTACCCCCTAATAAGCAAGCTCAAAGATGTCAATTTGACTCACGAACCAAACACTTTTTCAGGTTTTTTCTTGGCTTAGGACTAGCACAGAGGCTCGAGACTCCCTTGTGGCTCAGTGCCGTTACTAGACCACTAAAGCATTACACAGTTAGGGCTTGTTGCATGTGTGCCGTGCCATAGCAGTGCCAATTGGAGAACATGACACACCAGCTAACTATGGGAGGGGCACATTTTAGCTGAAGGCAAGCCTATTATTTTGTCTTGGATGGGAAAGTACTTTAGATATGGGAAAAAACATTTGGAGAAATTCATCAGGCAATTCTTCTTGGTTCCTGTGGCTGTCAAAAGGAGGAAACGCTGATTAAAGCTGAAACAAACTGTAATCAACCCGTACACACTGGGGTCTGGATCATTAGAGCCATGTCTTTGGTGCGAGCACAGAATAACATGCTAGTATTCAAAGCTTTTAAATTACTTCTGATGCAGTAATCTAATTTTCCTTTAGCAGACATGTGGGCAGTTGTGGTGCATTGGCTTTGCAATGAACCAGTGTTTTTTTCTCATTCATTTAAATTAAATCAACATCTATAAAATGTGGGCTTGAAAAGGTGCCAGTATGTCCCATTGGTCTACTTTGATACAACAGGAACCAAGCATTCCAGGGTAGTGCTTGTGTCCATCAATCTATCAGCAAAATATACCATATCCCAGATACGACCCTGAAGGATAAAGAATGTGGAGCACTTCAGCACTGTATTTTGTTTTAAAGGTGATAATAGCTTCATAAAAAGTAACTTTTCAGTAAATTAAGTGTTTGTTTTGGTTGCAAAACAAATTTATATTGATCTGCATTATTAATTTATATTCACTGTACTTATTGCATAAGTACAGTATAGAACCACAAATTACTATCGAGAGCGCAGGAGACACTTATCAGGTACAAAAGAAGGTAGATGCACATGACTCAGAGGGAGCAAATGCACTTATTACAAGAAAAAGCTTGGGGCATTCTGGATTTAACAGAGCCTTGTGTCTGATAGAAAAGCATCAGAGTGAGAGTGTGGTTTACACCTGGAAATGTCCTTCACCATTGTAGCAAAGAGGAAGAAAAAGGAGGACAGATGAAGGAGGACAGAGAAGAAGAGGACTTAGAAGATGAAGACGGAGAAGAAGAGGACTTAGAAGACTGAGAAGAAGAAGAAGACGGAGAAGAAGACGGAGAAGAAGAAGAAGACGGAGAAGAAGACAGACGAAGGAGGAGAAGGAGAAGAAGGATAAGAAGAAAGACAGAAGACGGAGAAGAAGACGTGAGAAGAAGAGGACAGAGAAGAAGAAAGAAGACAGAAGAAGAGGACAGAGAAGAGAAAGAGAAAAGACAGAAGAAGAAGAGGACAGAGAAGAGGAAAACAGAAGACAGAGGAAGAAGAAGAAGAAGACGGAGAAGACAGAAGAAGACGGAGAAGAAGACAGAAGAAGACGGAGAAGAAGACAGAAGAAGACAGAAGACTGAGAAGAAGAAGACAGAAGGGAAGAAGAAGACAGAATAAGAAGGAGAAGAGGACAGAGAAGAAGACGAGGACAGAAGAAAGAGACAGAAGAAGAGGACACAGAAGAAGAGGACACAGAAGAAGATGAAGACAGAGAAGGAGAAGAAGAAGGAGACAGAAGAAGAAGAAGGAGAAGAAGATTATTGCTTAGCTTCTGGGATCTAAAGATATTGGGCATTCACAAGGTGGTATGACAAAGGAATATGAACAAAAGCAAAAGAACAGCTCATGCCCGCTGTAGCACCATGTTGGCATCTCAACAGTGTGTCTTCTGTATTCTTATGTTAACAAATTGCATATGTTTTAGATGAAGTCCAAAGGGAGGCAACGCGCATGGTGCCACTGATGATCGTCGAGTCTGGTTCCAGGCAAGACTTTTGCATCATCACTACCACCCAGCAGTCTCAATTACAGGGCACGGGCCAAGAAGACACATTAGCGATGCCCAGAGCAGTTCTTATTTTTGGGACGCTGAAAGAAAGTCGTTTAACTGCTAATTCTCCGTCTCCGCCACAGACATGACTGCCATAGCACTGGGGAGGAGGAGGTACGGGGGCATTAGGCGTCCTGGGCTGGGTAATAATCAGAGATGTGTACAGTGGTTCCTGTCCAGCGGCGCTCATTGGAGGAGGTTCCTGAGAACAACCTATTCATTATCCACTGTCGCTGATAAACACTGCCTTATAATTACGCCTCAATAATGGTGCATTACTCTGTCCACATACTGTAACATACAAGGCACAGCGGGCGCACAAGGGATAACTGTTTATATAAATCAGCCTATTAGCATAGTTTAGCTCTTTTAAACTTTTTATTACATAATTTCTTCCTGGTGCATTAGATGGACCTAATTAAGCATCTCACAATACTTACAAAGAACATTAAAGTATTATATGGTTTCCAAGTTTGTTTGTTTTCTCAGGCAATGCATCTGACATATTGTTATTATTCTCCTGTGAATAGCAAACTGTCTAGAAATCTAGTCTCACTAATTAAAAGCAGCGCATTGAACAAAAGGACCACTATTTTGAATTCCAAATTTCCATCTTAAAATAAACTCCAAAGCTCAAAGATGAATTAAACAGTAGACACAGTCACTACAGCACCAGACAGATCATTTAATGTTATGCATGATACTCGAAATATAATCTCTATTGGAATTGCGGTATGCACAAATGGATTAGTAAAAAGATACCAAAGATGCTTAACATTTCTTCAGTTCAGCTATGCCCAAATAATTGTAAATGTGTGAGCGGTGAAAATGAAGTGCCTGGGGGAGGAAAAAAGGTCCAAATCCGTCTCATGTGATGGTACAGTAGGTGGTCCGGGGGGGGTGGGACTCCCTCAAAGTGCCACCAGGAGATCCACTGAAAAATGAATGAGGCCGAGTGTTTATTTATCCACCGTGGCAGCAACAAGCAAGCCATTTTTCATCCCCGTAAAGATCTCCACGCGGCCCTAACTGCATTTCCAGATCGCTGTACATCTGGCGGCCATTACGGAGTGACCCTAATGCGTTATATATTTACTTTATAGACCAACGTTCGACACATGTGCTGCTGCATGATACGCGAGGTGAGAACTATACACGTTTTGACAACTTTGATTTAAAATTCAGTAATATAATGCTTTTTTCTTGTTTTAGGATTACATTTTGACATACTTCAGCCGACATAAGACATCTGTATGCTATAGCCAGACGGTAAAACGAGAAATCCCACTGATGGCTACTGCAAATCAAGAGAATGTTACTATATGTACATGGCTCAGAATAAGATAGACTTAAGTTGGACTGCAGATTGTTCATCATCTTCATATTTGTAATTTACAAGTACAGTTACTGATATAGTGCACAACTAGGTCATATACTACTCATTTCAGTTTGCACAGACTCTAGTAAAACACGGTTATGCAGGTCCCTTGACAACAACTTCTCAACCACATTCATAAACTCCAAGAAAAGTAAAAAGGGCCATCTATATCCGAGCCAAAGCTTCCCAATAAAAACGTACACGGCCCAGAGAGCATCCGCACGAGTTTAGCCTGAGGGCCCAGAGCACTCCGGGACTCAAAAGCCCCCTAGTTTGCCTTTCCGCTCTAGGGGAAAGAAAAACAGGCAAGGCTGATCAATCTTAGTGGATGAGGAGAGGCATGCTGCCCCCGTAATGGTCACAATGGAGGGCGAACTTAATGGCCACGTGAAAAGGTCTCTCCCTGTCCGGTCACAGAAGAAAACAGCTCACTCCCCCCTGACACTGGCTCGGCTCCGGGGCACGACCGCCTGCCAAACCCAACAGCAGCGCCGCTCGAGTCAGACTTGAAATAGACCATGATTACAAAGTATCTTCATCAACATCATTAAAGCAAACCTCTGCCCTGGATGTCACTATGTGCTTTAAGGAATAGGCCTTTTCAGTAATTAAAATCACATTGTGCCAAATGTAATAAATCCTACTTCCTAATTTGAAACATATAACGTTACTGCGAATCTTTCATGCCAAGTCTATTTCTTCTTAGAGATAACCACAGCTTTGCACTGGAGTCATTGCGCTCATTGGTTTGCCGGTCAAGATGGAATAAAAAGTGATGTATGGCTTATAAAAAGGAATGCATGAGTACTTTTCCGGTCGTCTCAGAATAAAACTCTCAGCGACACATGTCATTGCAGACATTTCACTAAATTTAGGGAAAAGAGGAAACATTGGTCTGCGTGATCTCCACACTGTCACTTTGCGAGAGCTGGCCCTGCTGCATGGCAAGGAATATTTCTAAAATAAACAGTCAATCCAACGCTGAGCATCCAACAGGCCACTTAGGCCGCCTCAGGAACCTCAAAGTGCAGCGATGGCAAAGCCAGACGCGGAGGCTGGTCCTCTGGCTATGATAGGTCATGTCTTGTGAATAGCAGTTTTGGTTTTGGCTTCGTTAGTCAAAACACAGCCCCGTTGTGGTCCTTTCTTGATGATATAAACAGATGCTCTCAGTCATGACAGTGCCAGCAAGTTCAAATACAATCTCATGCCCTGCTTCCTGGAATGTAGACGGCCTTTGCTTTTCTTCCTTTAGTCAATGAGCTGGCTGTACAGAATATAAACAATGGTAGTCAATCACCAGGAACTGCTACAATCAAGTGGATTGTGAAAAAAAGCTTTAACACATACCGCAGTTTGGTCAAAGTACTAACACCAATTTCGTACATTCAATATTTTTACTCACATTAGTCAGAGAGCCCAAGCACATAGATACAAAAATGTGGATCAATAATCAATATGCAAAAGACTCAATGCTACTACTATTTTATTTCGTTTACAAAATACACAGATGCCGGTATTTAGTTTAGTCTCAGTCTGTAAACCCTGCTGCACAGCCTTGTCTCCTCATCTCCGACACACAACGAGAGGCCTGTGACGCAAGAAAAGCCACACCAGCCGCTGCCATCACAACCCCCCATTGTACAGGGCATTTTCTCAGGATATCCAGCACTGTGGAAAGAGGGGGATCCTGTTGCTCATCCCACTTTCCTCACTTGCGGCGCCAAAACAAGAGTGGAAAACCTTTTTAATGGCCTTTCATTGAGACCGATCACCTGATACACCTGGACCCTGCACCTCTATGCACAGACAGAGGGCCCTGTTGTCATTGTGGCTATACATCTCAGAGCTCTCCGGACTGTTGTGTTGCGGCTTGCACGGTCAGAATGCAATACAATGTGACCAAAGCACAATCTTTCCAGTCTCTTTTGCGCAGCTCTTTTGTAAAGGCCTTTTCGCACATATAAAAGTGTAGGCTTATTGAAAATTAGAATAAACTATGGACTCCCAGGTTCCTCTACATGTAGATTATAACAAGGCTTATTATGAATAAAACCTGCCTTTTAGACCTTTACAGACGTGCTCTCAAACGCATGGAAGACTTGCTTTACTTTAACTACTCATATTTCAGTCTACACCTCCTCGAGCCACCATCTGAATGTGGTGGAGGGGTTTGACCACCCGAATGAACCTAGAAGCTCTGTTGTCTGGGGCATTATGCTTCTGGGCACACAGCACGGTGGCAGAGTGGATAGCGCTCTTGCCTCACAGCAAGAAGGTCACGGGTTCGATTCCCGGCCCGTGCAGCCTTTCTGTGTGGATTTTGCATGTTTCTCCCCGTGTCTGGATGGGTTTCCTCCGGGTGCTCCGGTTTCTCCCATCAACCCAAAACATGCACATTAGGTTAAATCCTCCAGCAGGTGATTCCCACCATGAGCCTGGCTCCACATCTGGAGATGGGTCCCCGGCCGCTGCCCTGCGGTCGCCCACTGCTCCTGACGGGTTGCCCCAGCGGCATCGAAGGATGGGTCAAATACAGAGGACAAATTTCCCTACGGGGACAATAAAGTTCACCTTAACCTTAACACAGGTCCGGTGATCATCAAAGGCTGGCTATGTCGCCCGGAGGTGAGGGAACGTCGTGGGGCTGTCCTACTGTGAATCCACCACCCACAGGAGCCATAAGGGACTGGTGCAGTGTGATACGGGCAGTTTGGACTGCTGCCCCTGCGACCCAGCAACGGATTGGTGGAAGAAGATGGATGGATACTGCGGTCTAATTTTAATGCACCTGAACTGTTTAAAATGTGCTGTGTGAACAACATCTTGATATAGAAAGACACAATTTAAATCTATTTGCAATAATTGTCAGATAAATTGTTCATAAACATATTTCCAAGACCGTGCAGCCTGAGATCAGCTCTCTTAATATGAAGCTTGCATTTCCATATTTGTAGTGATAGGTGCTCTGCCCATACTGCATTTGTTAGCATCCAAATGAGAGGTCTGGGTCACATCACGGCTAGACCTCTCTCCAGACTGAAGGAGATCAAGACCTAGAAATATAAACCACTGCTTCTGTAGCCTGCACTCCGTCCTGCACTAATGGCCCATCTGTATTCAAGATCGCATGCGAACAAGCAAAAAAAAAAAAAATCCCGAACTCGATGAGATACTTTAAAATTGGATCTTCTCAGCTGGGGTTTCACAGAAGGAATGCGTGAATGTTTTGAAGTTCATACCCCTGCATTCTTTCGGACGTATCCACAAGTTATAAAAATGGATGGAATTCCGCATGTCATTACAAAAGGTCCTGATTGTTTTCTCTTCCTCTGTGCTTGTCGCGATCGGGGACACAAACTTGAATGGCTTAAGCATAGCTGGAATAGCTGACAAACTTTCCCACAACGCATGTAGCATAGTGAGAGGTCTCCAGACGCCTCGGTCCTCCCGCTCTCCGTTTTGTTTTTGGAATGGCGAACAAGTCCAACATAGTTCAGTCAACATCTGCTGATAACCCCGAGACCGAATGTGACCATTTCCCATTTCGCTGTTAAGAGAGCGTTACCAGATAGTGCGCGTCGGACGTGGGCACTTTGCGATTATTATTATAAATGAGTCTGTATACTGAGAAGTAAAGGTTATGGTGATTATATATTTTTACTTCTTGAATTGAAAAAGGCCCCTCGCTGCTTAACAACTGAATGTCAAACCATTTTAAAACGCCGACCTTTGTGCTTATGCACTCCCCGCGGCATAAATGTCAACTTTTCTCTGCTTCCTGAAGTCGGCGCGATAATCAGACATTTGAAAACTAAACACAATTTGTCGCAAGAAAACACTGGATACAATATAAAAGGGCTTGTCTGTGTAGAATAGGAGAAGGCGGAAAAAAGCCCTCAAACGTTTCATGGAAAATTGAAGCTTAAAAAACATTATTTGGGGGTAATATTGATATGTTTAACTTTGAATTGTAATAATTAGAGAACAGTAGAAGGAATGACATGATATTGAGCCATAAAAACAATTTTAACAAGCTTTTTCTATGCTAGGTAATGGCATGCAATGGAACCCCGATGAATCTACTTTGAAATGAACTGCAAACGATCCAGTGATGGATTATGGGCTTTAATAATATGATGGACATTTTCATGTTCCCTCTATAGTGGAATAATATCAAGATCAGTAGAAGAAACAACCAGACTAAAACACTACTCTTTAAGAAGGGAACAACTGCTCAAAAAGTCAATTGTGCATGATGGGTCTCATCTGTAGAACCATTTTACTCACATGTAGAAAGGTTTCGTGAAAGATATTTCTGAACTCAGTGTGGATAAAAAGGATGTTCGGTTGAGAGTGCATGTATAGAAGCAGAATTTACAGCAGGGAGCTTTACTAAAGACATAAACAAACCTGTGACAGCGGTCTGGACAGTCTGAGGCCCCTGTCCTCAGGAGACCAGGAGCGCATCTGGACACTACAAGAGAAGATGAAAAACAAAAGGATTTAAGGAGGATATACACTGAACAAGGTGAAAGTGAGGGATATACGGTTAGAAAGGTTCAAATTCAAAAGCAGTGAATGTTTTTTAGTAGTGGCCAGAAAGGGGTAGGACTAGTAGGTACGTAAATCACCAGGAGCTAAAGCTAGTCATACAATACAACAAAAGGTATGAATATAATAAATGCTATGTTTAAGAGGCAACAATGGTGCATACAAACAGTATATATTAATCAGGTATAGGCAATTTCACAGGCTGTTTGTTCCAATCAGAGATGAGGGCATGCCTCTATGTTCCACACATTTCTACAGAGACTGACTATATTTTCAGGCGTTTAGATCTCAGTTCTGTGTGGTCATGTTTCTCAAAATCATCCGGAGGCCCTGAGGATACATGCCACAGGCCAGATTTGGCCACGGGCGTGATGCTGCCTTCACCCGCTGTAAATGATGAGGGTTTAAAGGAGCAGAGAGAAGATTTAAAGATGGAGAAGTAGAGCAAGAAAAGAGGATGGTGTGGATATGGTTGGTTGAAGATGGACAAGAGAAAGATGATTACAAAAACAGTAAATGGCTGAAATGTGGTCAACAAAGTACAAATAAAAGTCAACAGTGCAGAGGAGCCACGTGAAGCTTCCACACTCTCTGCCTTTTGTGAATGTGAATAAAACAGGAATGTGATATCCTGTGCATTTCCTTTGTTCCAATGGTCCAGTCCCCTGGCTCCACTAACCTCCGTTTTCTTTCACTTTACAACTAGCCTTTTGTGGACTCAACTCGACACTTGTTCTGCTTGTAGGAGGTTTTATTACACAGCTTATACTCACAGTTTTTCTACTTTTTACAACACAAATTTCATCATGTACTGTAACTTCACCTAAGAGACATTAGTCATCCTTACTCTTTGGCAGTCGGTTGGTTGTTGTAAAAGTCAAATGATTGAGGATTTCAGCTGCAATAAATACGGACTGAACTCAACAGTTCATAATAAAATCTTGAAGGCCCATTTTATTTTCTCAGTAGCCATGACGATGGTATTTTACTTATAATAAGCAATGAATAAAATGCAGTAGTAGTCTGGCAAAACAACCCAAAAGAGGAAGCTCAACTTCAACTAACTTCTAATTCTATTATTGATCACAAATATCCTTGAAAGCAAGTCTTATTATGCCTGTACCCCTTGTTGTTGTTGGGACTGAGTATTTTGCCGTTGGGACTGGCGGGAGGGTCTGGTGAGTAGGGTCCAGGCGACAGTGAAGCAGGACTGGAGAGGGAGTACTCTCTGTAGTTCTGGTTCTCGTCTCGACTCACGATTAAAGAGTCCTGCAATACACAAAGACACACACACGACAGAATTAAACACCTCATTATGTAGGACTGCATGAATAAAATGGAAATGAGAGGAGAGTTGGTAAAAATACATTTTATAGGTACAGACCTGAAAGCGGCCGGTGAGCTGGTCAGGAGAGCTAATACCATTGGTCTGGGAGAGGTTAGGAACTTCTGACCTTTAAGACAAAAAAGGTTCATGTTGGCGTCATAAAGCATATCCAATTAATAAATGTGATATGGATAGGTCACTTTAAAGAAAATTAATAATTTGTTATATATATATTGAACTGCAGTAGTCAAAAACACGTCTAAATAATTGGTTTGGAAGATTTGTGGAAAGTTAACTTCTGCTCTCGAAATATTTATCCAGGGTGTCTTCACTTTCCAACTCTTACTTTGCTTTACAGCGCCTAAAAATAAAGCTTACTTTGTACGCAATGCCATTGCTGAATTTTGCAGGGGAAAATATGAGCAGTGAGCGCCAATGCAAACACAGTGGCCCCCTGGCTGCAGGGCCAGAGGCTGCCTGGCTCTGGGTTGAGCCCAGTGTAATGAAGCTCACAGGAAGGCCTAAATGCCTGTGGTAAATCACTCACAAGCACATTTCTGCTGCTGGAGCTGTGCAGCATAGAGATGTCTTATGTTTTATGAAGCAGACTCATGTCCTGCTCCTGTGGAAAATTTGATTTATGTAGCCTAACCCTTAACCCTAACCCTAACCCGTACCCTAAACCTAAACCTTACTGTAAATTAGACTTTTGACACAAAATATCTAGAGTTACTGTGCAGCAGATACAGCCTTTTCATCAACACTCTGGCGTGCAAAAGTGCTTCTCATAGCGATCATTGAGGCGGCCTGCTGTCACTTTGCCCCAGGGAGATTCTTCAAGGTTTACACAGTAAGAATTCCTATCGGCACCAAGAATTTCAATAAAAGGACTAAATTACTGTGTTTTTACAAAGAATTATAAGATAAAAAATGTAACATTGTCAATGGACTTATGTTATTTTAGGCCAGAAGATAAAAATGCTTTTAAAAAGATGGCAGGATAATGCAAGAGTAAGTTATGATTACTCCTTACAGAGCTCCAGGTGAAATAATCATGGGATAAAAGTGCAGAATCTTAAAAATATTTTTATACAGCTGTGTGGAGCGAATACCACTGACCACAGTCCAGATGTCAAATTTTGAGAGCACTTACAATTACAGACCTCTCAAGTCCCTGACTGAGTGCCATTCAAGTAAATCAATCAGTGCATTTGCATAAAGGATGAAGTGCACGTAGACTAGCAGAGGCATTTTTCTGGGCAGGCAGTAATAATATTTTTTCTGGCGTGATGAATACATGAAGTAAGCTGGGAAATATTTTGCTCAAGAAAAAAAAAACTCCAAATGAACTTGCTGAAAAGGGCAGATCCCATTTTTAATCCTATGTGAGAATATGTGAGGGCCACAGAACAGTAGAGCAGCCATGATAGACAAACATGTCCCATTATTCACACAAGATTCTGCCAAATTTAAGAGGAGTGCAGGAAGAAAACATGCAGGCATTTCCCCTGATTGCAATCACTAGTTTGTGTACAGAGCCAGCATGATAAAGCAGAATGTAATGTTGGAGGAAAGAGAACTGAGAACAATGTGGCACTGGCAAAACAAACAGATCATTTTACAATACATCAAAAAATTAAAATGCATGGCAGCAGCAGCAGCAGCAGCAGCAGCAACAGCAGCAGCAGCAGCAGCAGCAGCAACAGCAGCAGCAGCAGCAGCAGCAGCAGCAGCAGCAGCAGCAGCAGCAGCAGCAGCAGCAGCAGCAGCAGCAGCAGCAGCAGCAGCAGCAGCAGCAGCAGCAGCAACAGCAGCAGCAGCAGCAGCAGCAGCAGCAGCAGCAGCAGCAGCAGCAACAGCAGCAGCAGCAGCAGCAGCAGCAGCAGCAGCAGCAGCAGCAGCAGCAACAGCAGCAGCAGCAGCAGCAGCAGCAGCAGCAGCAGCAGCAGCAGCAGCAGCAGCAGCAGCAGCAGCAGCAGCAACAGCAACAGCAGCAGCAACAGCAGCAACAGCAGCAACAGCAGCAACAGCAGCAGCAGCAGCAACAGCAGCAGCAGCAGCAACAGCAGCAACAGCATACCTCTCCACCAGCAGCTGAAGTTGCGTCTTTGAGTTCTTGATCTTGTTCTGGGCCTCAACGTTCAACATGTCTGTGGTGTTTTCCCCGTTTATCTCCAATATAATGTCACCTGGATGGAGGCTTGCCTGCTCGGCCTTACTGCCATCATTGACCTATGGAAGAAAAGGATAATAAAAATTATAAAAACGCCCTCTGTATTATACTGGATGTTACTCAAACTGTGGTATGAGTAACACTGGCACGTGGCCTGCTTCAGGAGGTACTCAGCCCCCACTGCTGCTCCTGCCTTTGTTTACTTAAAGATTATTACTATTTGTGGTTAATCCTTTTTAAAAGTACTTTCAATACTATTTTACACCTCATATTTTTCACAGTTTAAGTTTACACCTTATTGTGTTTTTCGGTGACACCAGAGGCTCCGTCCATTGAGATGAATGGGGAAACATCGGCTGAGATCTTCACATTTACATCTGAAAAGTAACAATTTATGCATTTGGCATATTTGTCTGATATAAGAGGTAAGCAAATCAAGAGATTTTTTTGCTGTAGAAGATTCACAGAGCAGACAGTTGATGTTTTAAAGTGGGCTAAAGTTAGCAGGAAGTTAGCAAGTTCAGACTTCAGTATAAAGTGTTCAGCCGTTCAAAGTGGCTTAATTTGATCAAATTAGGTCAAATCCTAGATCGAATTCAAATGGCCATATAACTGAGTAATTTTGCAGCTTTGTATATTTCAATATTGCTTCGTTTTTGACCTATGAACGGCTAAACACTTCATATTGAAGTCCAAACATGCTAACTTCCTGCTAACTTTAGCCCACTTTAAAACATTAACCAAGAAAGTTTCTCCAGCAAAAAAAATCTCTTGATTTGCTTACCTCTTATATTAGACAAATATACAAAACGCATAAATTGTTACTTTTCAGACGTAAATGTGAAGATCTCAGCTGATGTTTCCCCATTAATCTCAATGGACGCAGCCTCTGGTGTCACCGAAAAGGGGGCGTCAACCTTTTCGTTGCTCCCTTCTATAGGTGGTTAGTATGCCGCCTTTACTTTCCATCACAGTGACCGATATGAAACTCCAGGATCACATTTTTTGGGGTTTCTGGTAGGTTTTCTCTGCTGATGAAACTATCTCCATGGCAACGCAGTGAAAACCTACCAGTCGCCCTAAAAAGCAGCACCATAAAAGGCTAGTGTGATGACAAGTGAAGGTGCTATGCTAACCAGCCATACAGCCACCAGGTCACTAAATGGTCAAATACGCAATTTTATTCCATGTGAAAAGTTCCACAATGTACCTTTAAACTAAATTAGCATCAAAACAAGGCAAAATTGTAAATGAATGAAGAAAATCATAACTAAAACTGAACTGTTGCACAGCTAAGCAAAAATAAAAAGTGTAAATCTCATTCAGACACAAGACCTTAGTGATATGGAGTGTGATAATGATAATTTTGGCAATATACTGTGCAGCCCTAGCGCCAATAGTCTAAAACGTGAAGAGCGGTGGGGGGAATAGTAAAATTCATGACACCCTTGGGCAGAAGTCATTAGAGCGACACTACTTGATAGTTTGACTGGGCCTGGCCTTTGACCCCAGGCTCACTGCATGTCAAAGCCAATGTTATACTTCCACATCTAAAGGAATTCCTCACTAATGGCTGAAAACATAATGTTCCAGCCACTGTCTCAGCATGGTCTGTCCGTGTGGTTTGTCCATGTGTCCAAGGTATACAAGCCAGACAAAGGGCTCACTAAAGCAAAAAGCGTCCGAGTTTAACCACACAGTACAAAACTCTACAACTGCCGCACTATTAAAATGAGTACAATTCAAAATATGCAAAGCTTCACTTATAAAAATGTCAGTTTGGTATTTGGCAGTTTTACCCAGGCAAGACAGCAGAGGTGCACAGCTCCATACAGGGGGCAATTAATAGTTGCTGTGGTGCTGTCCCACAATACCGTGAGCCGTTTCGTCCATGGCACGCCTGGTTACACATCAACCAAAAAGCAGTCAGGGGCTCTTTTCGAGAGTTTGTCCTCCCATCCAAAAACACGCATCACCAAGGCCAACTGGAATGAAAGAGTGCATCGACCGCGTGCCAAAACACAGCCCCCTGTTTAAAGACAAGCCCTGCCTGACTGTGTGGATGTGAGGGGACGTTTGACAAAACAGACTGAATTTATAGAGAAATGTTCTGCCTCTGTGTGCGCCTCTGCCTCTGTTTGATATTTGAGATGAGCGACGATGATTTGTTTACTGGGCAGCAGTAACTAAAATGTGACAAGGAGGAAGAGGCTATATTTCAAAGCTATAGGCTGTTTTTGGGGGCGATACCTGCTAAGAAAGGGCACACAATAAATGCCTTTGAAGTTTAAGAAGCTTTAAATTACGGTTGCACATCCCTGTCATGGCTTTTACATAATTTATCTTTGTTCAAAGGAAAATGCGATTGTTCGAGGTTTAGTCTACAGTACAGTGTCGTGGACAAAGTGCATCTGGCACACAGAGGTCAGTCTGAGCAGGGTTTCCTGGAGGTGTTTGTCGAGCACTGTCTGCTTTCAGTGGCATTGTTTCAGCTCCTTTAGTGCTTGACCTAGGAAAATGTGATTGACCAAAACAAGATTCACGTGGATGAACTTTATTTCATACACGTGGTGCTGGTGTTCACATGTGGGGACACGCCGTCGGAGCAGCAAGCCCGTCACCTCCCATTCAAACTTCCACTTTTACTGTAATCACTGGCTTCCTCTTAATGCAATCTACTTCCATCTATTGGTGCAGGCTCAGTGGTCAAGGAAAACCCTACACAACGACCACCGACAGAAACAAAGGCGAGGAAAGCAATGTGAAAATGAGGAAGTTGACATCGCATTGGCATGTCATTCCAGGCGGGGTATGGTCCGAAACAGAGGATATGGTTTGATAAGGTGTGACAAAGTTCAACCACGCCATGAAAGAGAATGTTACCTTTGATACAGTTATGGCCTTCTTGAAGTCTCTTCCTCCGTATATTCGAAAACCCCACGGAGACGGGCCAGTCAGGTTCACAGTCAGCGCCATCGGGACACCAGTTCAGCAGCAAAGTCTCCAAACTGTACAAAAAAGGTTACACATACAGTATATTACATTACAGGGATCAGCCTTAACATTATGACTTATATTAGAGCTGAGCAAAGTCTGTATTTATTTAGATAATATAATGACTTCCACGCTAAACCTGCCCATCCTGTTTAGATCGGTTTACATGTTCTGAAATGCGCCATAGTTTAGTTGTTATTTTCTGCTTTCTCTAATGTTCATGGATGCAGTGAAACAGTATTATGAACAGAAACCTGATTGGAAAACGTCATAACGACTTGAAAATGTCATATCGGAAAAACAGCAAATAGACTTTTTTTATTTTCAGAAAAAACAAGAAACAAAGTGCTTGGGAAGTCAGTACCACAAAAAGTAGCTTTTTTGGGGGAAGGTGCTCTTTGGTGTTGGAGGAGAGAAATTCAAGAGAAAAAACAAAGAACCAAGGCACTCCTCCTACAACTTTAATTCTCTATATACATTTTCTAAAAAGCAAGAAGTCAAGTGGTCTTCTTGAGAAAGGCTTGTTGGAGCCGAAACGCGTGGAAGAAACCAGCAACATGTTTAAAAAGATTTTAAGATGCATTAACCCAGTACAATAAACGCTTTTTAGAAAATGTAAATAGAGAATTAACGTTGTGGGAGGAGTGCCTTGGTTCTTTGACTTGTATTATTGTCCTTATATTTATCTGTTGTCTATCCAAGTGATTCTGATTCCGTATGCACATAACCAGTTACCAGAGTTAGTGCCACGTTTTGTCAACCTTAGGACCTTTTCTGTTTCTCAAACTAAACTCCTGATATGATCCTTCAAAGTTTTGCCAAAATCCCATATGATGATTTGCAAACTTTTAAAAAGGCTGTGAACACCCTATGAGATATAATTCTGTAAATTGTCTAACCCACTGATCTAGCGATATCTCAATCTGTCATGCAAGCACTCATGCAAATTCATACAACTCTTCCCTTGCAAAGAAAAGTCAATAAAAGTCAGTATCTGCTACATATCCCACCCACGTCACGAGCAGGTGCCACACACAATAAGGTTGTCTTACACTTCACCAGTTAGTGGGCTTAATGTTATTTTTGATCAATGTTGTTTACAGCATATTTCAGTAGAAGTCTTAAAGCTTTAATGTTGGCAGCTGTACAGGCACAAGGACAAAAGCCACAAAAAGGCGCACATAACTTTCTAACTACCCGCTTGCCATGCCAACCACCAAACCACAGTGCCACAAATGTGAAACTGAACGGCCTTGGACTTGGTTTGGTGATCAATCTAGTCAGGTTTTATATTAACAGATGCGTAGCTTGGACTTTTATAGAAGATCCCCCTTTATCTCCGACATGACTTCCCGTGGCTTAATTCAGGTCTGACTTAAGTCCCCTTGACACGCATTGTGCAACCACATCAAATAGGAATGGGAGGAATCTGAAACCAAAAACACATGACTAACATAGCTAAAGTGCCTGCAAAGACAGTTTCATGAAATGTTCCTTTGACATGTGCGAAAGTGATGCCGTGTACAGGCAAAGTACTGCATTGAGTGAGCATACTTTTGCATGTATACATTTTGCAGGAGTGGTTAAGTATAATGATGACTTGTATAGGCTGGGTTTGGTTTTCAGAATAACAAAGAGATTACATTTGATACTTCGGTAAATATTTGAGTCTCTGTGTTTGTTTTCTTTGCATGACAATTCGATTTCTTAGATTCAAGTATTTGGAGAGGAATGTTTCGTCTTTTTTTGCTATGCAACTCAAAAATCTAGTGACAAATGAGAACTTGCCTAGTCCGCTTTAAAATCTTTTGGGGCATTTTTTTAATGGGTTGTACGGTGGATCTAGGGCTGGGCAAAAAAAATCAATTTAATAGAT
>OMNZ01033356.1:27805-43261 GCA_900303255.1 Lesueurigobius sanzi | reverse complement strand
TTCAATTTAATAGATTAATTTAATTTGTAGCTAAAATCGATTTTTATTTAACAAATTATAGTTTTTTTCCCGCACAGGTTTTTGGCATTTTCCGTGAGAGAGCCACTTCTTTGCCCTGCCTAATAAGCGGACTATGCAGCTGCTTAGGGGCCCGAGACCACCAGGGTCCCCCCAATAGTACATACATTTGTAGGTCAAATGTTTTTACACTTAAATCAAGAAAAGACATCGATCTTATTTCAAGAGAATTAATATAGTTTTTATTTAATTTTGAGTCCCCACCGGCACGTTTTAGATTTCTATTTACAGTTTAGTCCCCTTTCTTTTACAAACATAGTCAGTTTGAAAGGGGGAATTAACTCATGTGTTTCATTTATGGGAATATACTGTATATTCAAAATTAAATGAAAGTTTAATTAAGATAATTTTGCTTAGGCCCTGCTTCCTCGCGTAACACAGTCACAAACAACATGACTTCCACTTGGTCCCCTCCACTTTCTGTCCGCCACTGTTGTTTTTCTTATTTGATCGATCCATTTTCTTTGTTTTAAAAGTCAAATCAGGGTAAATATCAATAAAGGAGAATGCTGAAGGAGATTATGAAATTACTTCTTGGCAGGGCCGTAAGTATGAAGGGGGCTAACTGGGCATTTGCTGAGAGAGCCCAATATGAGGGGGGCCCCACAAAAAAAAAAATTCTCCCTGAAAAAGGAACGCTAAAAACACAAATGCATTTTTGGTAACATCAAAAAGGACCAGATGGAAATAGATTAAAAAAAAAAAAATCTGAGACTTTTTTTGGCCAAATCGCTCAGCCCTGTGTGGATCTACAGTAGATCACAGTTTTGACGCAATGGACCATTTTGAGTAAAGGTAACTTGGTTAACAACTAGGAAGATCATGACTAAAATATAACTTTTGCATATATTTGAACGATAACCTGCTTAGGCTGTGCAAAAATGTGTAAATCTCAATGACCCGACCACAGTGCTTTAGCAATATATTCATGTTTCTAGCAGTATGGGTATTGTTCCACCTAATACTGTGATAATGAGAATATTGTTCAGTCCTAATTTTGAGAATATAGAATATCCCCCATGCTCTTGTACAAGTCCTGGCCTTGTAGCTGATCTTTTCTACAGATTAAAAAGGACCAGGAAATTGCCAGTGACTTATGAACTCTGCTTCCATTTGTTCCTAAATTATGAATTATATGAATTTTTGTACATCATTCAAAACACATCACTGCATCCTTGACAGCTTGTGCGTGACTCTTAGTTCAGTTTTTGGCATTGTGTTGGTTGTGATGATAACCCTTCACAGGCTTTGCCCTTGAAATTAAATTTTCTAAAGACTAAATAAACTTGGACAACACATGCACACATTTCTGCGAGTCCTAGCACTAAACGCAGTGGACAGTCACTCTAAACACTTACTTTTTCTCAACACTGGCTTATTTCATCTTCCCTGCGTCTCATAAGTGCTTTGGACAAGCTCTCATTAACAGTCTGGGCCAATTAGCAGGAATATGGCTCACCATCATTACTCTCTTCTAACTGCAGTGGCCTCAAGAAATAAGTGAAGCTCTTATAATGACAGGCAGCAGGCTCCCGGAGTTTCCCAGCCTCTGATGGTGTCAATTAGTTCTATGAGCTTCAGCAGTCTCTCCTATAGAGCCTCTATTATTAGCCGAGCACCCCACTAATTCCCAGTGTAAATGTCCACCGTTAACGCCGTAAAAAGCAAGGGGCAATGTCAAGGTGAAAGCACAGTGAAAGTATGCAGAAAAACAGCACAAGATGGTGGTAAGAAGGTGGCCGTTGATGAGACTTTAGCTCACACGCAGCTGACACATGGCTTTATCCGAATAATAACTGTCTATAGTACATTTGGAGAAGCGGACACTCAAGCCAAACAGCAGGAATCAGGCCTACCTCTACAGCAGGTCGAGTTGTACAAAATCCAGCCACTCAAAGTGTCTAAGGAGAGTAGTTGAATCTGACACAAGCCAATTCTATTTAAGATCTACCAACATTTCGGCCTAGTTGTCTACTGTTGTCAAGCCCTGCACAGGGAAGAGAAAGCTGTCCAGAGTGATGAACTAAGTGGACAGTTGCCAGCGAACATGAAAGGTGAATTCTGTTCTGGTGACATCTGCCTGCTTTTGCTGCCACAACAATTTGGAAGCACAATTCAACACACCCAAACAATGGCTGGAATTCAGTCATGAAGTCATCGCAGTTCAGCATCAGCTGCGTTTGCACAGGCACAACTGGTCCTCAAAGCGTAGTAAAACCCTGTTGGCTCTGATGCAACGGCCACATTATGTCATGTATACTTGCGGCAAACAGCCAAGTTTGAAAAACAAGATTGTTTGCATTTCCAACACCTGATGGTTACCTTGGATCAGTAAAGCTTTAGCTTCTCACTTTGACCAAAGTCCTGACTCACCTGTCTCACGGAAAAGCTACAGAGTTCTATCCTCTCTTTAGTTTACAATTTAATCTTCAGGTTGATGGGAAATGTGTGTAGTTTAGCAGAGGCATCCTACTATAATAGAAGGAGAATGAATTCTTACTAGTGTATGTGTGTGAATAGTATACTTGTGGGAGTTGAGAGGTTGGGTGCGTGGGGGGTCTTTGTGTGTGTATGGGTTAAGTGCTTGTGGGAGTCGAGGGTTTGGGCTAGGCCTGAAACAACAAATCGATTCCTGAAATAGTTGTCACACTATTTCAATAATCGATTAATCGTTTCTAGGATATACAGACTCAAGAATTAGGTCCAAATTCTGTGTTTTTGTGAAAAAACAATGTTGTCTCTAATGGCATTGGTTATAGTCGGGGGGTTTTTGCTAATATTTTAGCTCTGATTGTTCCAAATAGGAGATAAATCTTTGACCATAATCTAATCAGAGCAGAAAGAGGAGTCTCTTGTTCTCTCACTTTCACAACCCCAGACTGAATTTTAGAAATTCTTAGCTTTCAAATGAGGAATGACATGTGAAACTTGTACAAAGAGCATCCTACAGACATTACCTTTAACTTTAGTCTATCAAGACGTCCTCAAACGGCGTCACTTTAGCTTCATGTGGTGAAATGTTTTTAAAAACGACACCTTCCATGCACCTTCTGCCGCCAACCAATTAATCGATGACCTAAATAATCGTTAGTGACAGCCTCTTTGTGTATATGGATGAATATTCATGGGGGCCAGGGGGGTGAATGGGGGAAATGACTGGTTCTAAGTTGTAAAGCACTGTGTTACATTCTTGTATGAAAAGCACTCCATAAGCAAAGACTGATTGATTGATTGATTGATATAATACAGAAGATGGATTGTTTTCACATCGTCATACATTACAACAAAGCTTGACATGAACACCAGCTAACAACAAGCTGGTAGGTTTTTGTTTTGATGAGTCATTTGAATGTCCACTTTGTTCAGTAGGATTTGATGCATTCACAAAACCTGACTGAGGTTCTTCTGATGATGCGTGATGGTGCATTCCATAGGCCTAAAAAGCAATTACTCATGTTCAGGAGGAGTAAACTAAAGAAAGATTAAATAAATATTTTAAAAATGCATTACGTCTACATATCCTGGCTAGCGCATTAACTACTTAAGAGGACTAGCCACAGTTCCCAGTAAGCTAAAACCTTAAAGTCAAGCCCTGCCTTTGCCATCTAACAGACAAAGGGCAACTCACATGACTGAGTTCAACATTTCTTACACTAAGCCTCGCAGGAACACCTCGCACCGATGTGACATCTTCACCCAAGCACTTGAACCCAAACATGCACTTAACTGTAATTTAGATTAAATTAGACCAAATCTGCTGAGGTGAGTGTTCGAAATCGTACGTGTTATTTTCTAAAGTGCAACGTAAAGTGTTTTGGCCCTGATGAGTCACAAGAAGCACAGGGCACATGTCAGAACAACACGGAAAATTACAAGAAGGTGCAAAAGTAAAATAGTCATTATAGCCTTTGGCTCCTTGTCTTGGTGTCAAATCTCCAGCTACTTCTGCGAATCCTTTTCTATGTTTTAACTGTGTGCCAAAACTGGAGAGATATTGTCCATAACACAGAGTGATGAGGGTAGCAGACTTCGCACATCTCGAGTACGAGATGTGAACTTGTGATGTGAAAACCTCTCTAATGATCAAGCGAGCCATAGGGGAATATTCCCGGCATGAATCACGCTCGTCAAAGCTTTTGCTGATGGCGATAGACCAGAGAAAACTTTCCAAAAGGCAGGAGGGAGTCATCCGTGCTTGGGGCCTGTGTCATACGGTGCGCTGAAAGGTCAGGGCCTTTACCTGGACACACACGCCCAAAGGAATCAAAAGGCGTGCCAGCGTAATAGCAGGGCCCCTCCCAGACACAGAACAAAGTGGAATAACATTGCAAGCTTATTATTCACACACGTTTAGCCGCAGTCGCTACGGAGATGGGGACATTATCAACAACAACAAAAGAAGAAGAAGGGGTGTTGGTTGAGGACTGTCTGTTGTTTTATATTGCGCAATCAAGAATAATATTCACACGGGGCTTTTAGCTCATCACACATTTGAGGTGAAGTCTGAATCAAGGCAAGGGCACTGTGGTACTGCTGGCACCAGCCATCTGCCGCTCCATCCTCATCCACAGTAGAGCGAGATCATGTTTCAGGTTTTCTCACTGAACTTACTCCGCTGCCTAGCAATCAAGTCAGTTGGCCACATCCTGCATGCATCATTAGTTTTCACACATAAACAACTAGTACCACTCGGTTCTTTTTGCACCTTGTTGGAGAGCACACATCTTCTAGTAATGATATGAAACTTCACTGTGACGGAATACAATGCTTAAAGTTAGTTTCAAGAGGCTCTGGTTGGGACTAACTTCTTTTTCTCGACTCTCAAGCCACACATTCAAACGGACTTCCTGCACAAGTTTCAAATTATGTAACAATAGAGAAGAGCTCTCTGTAATAAAACCAAACACAGAGGGAATACACATATTATTTAAAAACCCAAATAGAAGACTATAAAATTGTTACTTTTGATGAAAAATGTGCCAAGTGTGGAAAAAAAGAGCCTACGAGATTATTTTGATAAGCTATTAAGATGGCTGAACTCATCTACCAAATGAAATGAAGTGACATTTCCATATTTTGGCACAATAGGACAATATACAATGTAAGGGGCAATGAATATGTAAACTGGTAGATCACCATCTTTTCACCTCTTTCACAGTAGGAGAAGATCAGAGATATTTTTGGCAATGTGTCAAATCATTTGGCAGAAGTCTATTCTCACATTTCTGTTTGTTTTGTTAGTTTCTTTGTTGTTGCTACAGCCCAACACTTCACCAATCCTCTCTGAAGGGGACTCTGAAGGGGATTCACCACTGGTTGAAAAATGACACATGAACACTGACTTTTACTTTCCTGGGGTTGCACCTGGTTCAGCCTTTTCCACAAATCACTTTTGACTGCTTACAGTGGAGAGTCAACCTTTCCTTGTCTCCAGCACAGAGGCTTCTTCTTGTGTGGGCTTGTGTTTCTGCTCATGATCCACTTTCCTTTTTTTATATACAAATGTCTTCACTTTTCCACTTGTGCCATTATGCTTCATTAAACCTCTTAGGGCTCCAAGTTCTCACAGAGGAGGAATCAATCTTAATTTAACATCGCCTCAGTGCTTCACGATCCCGCACTGTACGCCACATGAGGACATAACCTTAACACCGTAAAACACAGCATGTTATCAGTTTTTTTGTTTTTTTTAAAGAGGGTTATTCGTATTTACTCACCAGAATCAGTCTTGTTTGACCTAATTGCCCGTGTCGCCCTCTCCACCTGCTGAACGTGCCAGAGCTTCTCCACCAAACTTCGAAGTTCACACACCCAGAAAGCAGCAGACAGCAGGTCCCAGCAGCGCAGCTCACCCCGGGGCAAAGACGACCGGCAGAAACAACAAGCTCAAGTGGGAAACAGCCTTGTTATATATGTACTTGCTAAAACTCCAGCTATGTCAGCGCTGTAGTGGGCGTGCTGATGATGATGATGATGATGATGATGAGGGGCTTGCAGTCTCTGATGCAGCACAATATGGTTCACCACTCGCGGCTGGCTGTACTTGTGCGCTCCGGGGATGAGATCAACGTGCCATGTGCTGGCGGAGACCAAAATAACACATTTTACAAAGGTGCAAAGCCGGGGCGTGTCGTGTCAGAGAGGCGGGAGTTGAAGAGGAGGGTGATAATTGAGCAGGAGCACGCCTTTTAACCAGGAACACCCCGAACAGCGTTAGGTCCTAGCGACACCTGGCGGCAGAGCGCAGCCGCTGCAGGCAGTGCTTGATGACTTTGACGCATCATCCCGGACAGGTGTAGGTACGAGATCTGCACCCCCTCGAGACATCAACACCCCGCTATGACAATGGTGATTTTAATGAGGAGAGCTGCCCATGTCCATAGAAAGCTAAGTGGTGATGAGAAGTTTCATTCATGGCAGATAGATATTGAATACTTTTTCTTCCTTCCCACTCCCTTTTCTGACTGATTTTTGTTAATTATATCTATTTTATCCATGTGCCTACTGTGATATGATATTTGAAGAGTTCATTTGCAAAAGCAGATCTCCGTTTTGAAGTTTTTGCAAAAATGTTAGTGACACCAGTAAAAGTAAAGATGAATTCATTTGATCAGGTGATTTCATTTCATTTATTTTTGATGTGCAAAAAGAGATGTGGTCATTAAAAACACAGCTCCACAAAGAGAAAATTACAAGCAGTGTTTATTTCTGTCAATGGCACGTCTGTTTTTGCAAATGAACTCTTCATTTTTGCCTGAAAATGAATAAAAGAAAAAAAGAAAATATATTTAAAATGAATTACCATATAATTAGCCGACTTAGATTCTTACCAGAAGATCTACTAGCAGGACTATGAAACATATATTTCAAACATTTTTCAACATTTCAACTAGATCTTGTTTAATTGAAGTCAGTGTGACACTGTGACTTTCACCAAAGTAAAACAAATTGTATTTTTGATTATTATAGTCAAAGAAAAGCTTTAAAAAACATGTAACTGTAAAGAGTGAGAGTTTCAGTGTGTTAAATTGTATTTTTTACTGATAATTAGGAGTTTTGGTAATTCGCTTTCTAACTAATCAACAAAACCATCGAGGCAGATGAAAGGCCCAAGGGATACGCAAGGTAAAAAAGGTTGGGGACCACTGGTTTATATGATGCTGTAGCTATAATAAAAATGTATACCAGAAACATTCAGACGAATAATACAGTGTGGTGTGCTTTTATAATATTAATAACACAGCACGGCACAGTATGTGTATAACACTATATTTATTTGCCTTAAAATGCGTACCATACTTTTGAAATACATAGCTTTTTAAGCAAATATATTATACTTTCAGTTGGATCAAATGTTACAACTATACAGCCATCTTTAGCGACGTTGAAATACATACACTGTATTTCAAAATAGAAATGCTTTAGTTGGTCTCTTTCTCACCTCATTGGTACACTAGTTTAGAAAAAGCAGCAATGGCAGCAATAGTTTAGTTAAGTGGAGGGAATGATCAGTATAGGCACTTTTTAGACACACAATATTCATTTCATAATGAACACTTGAGCAACTTAACACTGTTGTAGAAAATAGGATTTCACAAAAAAGCTTAGCAAGGTTAATTACTGTTTCTTTCTCAGCACCATATTGTACTTTCAAGCCCTTAAGTAATAGTTATTTTGCACTGTACATATGTTGATATAACCCTTTCATACATATAGGTCTGCACAGTGTTGAGGACAAACTTATCTTGACAGAATGCACTCTTCTGAAGCACAGAAGAAGTTGGTTCCCACAATGAGCACAGGGTTTTCTCAGAGATCTAAAAGGAAGTATGAACACAAAGATGAAGGAAATGCAGCCCCAAATACCTCGACCAAATCCAGAAAAGAAGACAGCAGTGGTCTGTGGTGGTATCATGGTAACAACGCCACACAGTGCTACAGTATGAAACATTCGGAGCAGTGCTGTTTAGTGGGAAAGAATGTCATTTTCCTTCAGCTGCAAATTTGTGGAACAAAACGGCTCATTCTTTGATTCTGCATCAGTGCCATTGCTATTCATTTTTTCTTTCTTGCTTTCCCGGCATGTGTTCCAATGCGTGAAAGTGACATGTAAAAGAAAAAAAACAACCACACAGTGCCCTTGTCATAAGTGCAACATGCAAACAAGCTGAGGTTGAGCAGTGGTGGGAGAGGTCGCTGTTGTGAGCTGGAGTGACAAACACAGCCGTAGTGAGTCCAGATGGAAGCAGGAGTGAAGCCGTCAAACTGGTGCTACATAGTTTCCTGGAAATGTCCCAAAAGCATGAGTCCGATCTGACGTACCTACAGAGACACACAATTAGAAAAGGGCAGAAATTAAAGCAGGGAAAGCCATGGTTGGAGCAGGTTTTCCCACTAGATGGCGACCTTGCATCACACACATTACATACGCCTACATGTAAATGCTTTTTGTCTATTTTCTAATATTAAAAAAAATAAACAATGTCACATATGCATGATATATTGATGGTTATACATACAACAAAGGCTGTATTGTTAAGATAATGTGTACAATTGACTGTCTGAGCCTGAATTTGGATGTAAAGTAAGTAATACAGAACAATTATATATTTTTCCCTCCCTTTGCTGATCCCAGAAACTAAGCAGAATCCCCCTTGCCATGATTTAGAGTTTAACTCTGAGCCCACACTTTTTTTTTCAGCTGGAGGGAGCTTTCAGGTCCAATTAGGATTGAGTGGGAGGGATTATTTACTTTTAAAATGTCTCTCTCTTTTCATTTTGCAATCTTACAGACTTCTCCTTTAAAGCTCTACTTGAGGAGTGAAGTGTTCCCTTTTTTCCTCACAATATTCTACCTCATTGACTTGTAATGTAGCGTATTGTTTTACAAAATTTCTGATTGCGAAAACTTTCTTTTACTTACCTACAAACCAGCCGTCGTCACACTTCTCCATTACTTGCACAATGTCTCCCTCTCTGAGCTCCAACTCGTCAGAATTCTGTGGCTTGTAGTTGTAAACAGCTTTATACCTTCAAACAAAACACAAAGTTCAACAAAGATACAAAATGACAATGATTTTTTTGCGTATACGAACACGTGGAGACGTACGGTTGCCGATGCACCATGGGGGGGGCTGCGTTATTTGGCATGTGTGCTTGTTTGCTGCTAGGGGTCGTTTGACTTACTGTCCTCCCCTAAAGCGATCAGAACAGAGATATGTCAAACACCATGAATGAATGGATCAAATTCTTGCAATCAAAAGCAGCTGAAGCGCGAGTGTGGACATGCACAGATACCCGGGGGGCAGTGGAAGCAGACCTGTGAGTGCTCAGAGTGTCGTGGGGTGTTTGAAGCTGGTGCAGCCCTGTGCGTAGACAAAGGTGACGGAGCGGTGGGTGAAACGGCTCGGACCGGGGAGCCGTGGTTTGGCGAATGTGTCCATTGGCTGTTCGGGGCTGTGGGCGAAGCCGTTCTCAAGCTGCCGTGTGGCCACCGGTAGGCGTCTTTGGGAACAGGCGTCTGGGAGGGGGAGCGCGGGGACTGTGGGCTGCCAAAGCTCACGGGAGAAGCCTGCCTCAGGGGCGAGTGCTCTGGCGGTTTGGGGCTCAGGGAGTTGGGGGTGAACGGCGACAGGGGGGAGCGTGGGGAGTAGAGTGGCCGTCCGGGGCTCTGGGGTCCCGGGGAGAGGGGCGACATGGGGCCGGAGGGGGGGTCGTCTGTGGCGTATTTGGTGCGGGGCATCTTGTTGACCTGAACGTAGCTGGCCGGGAAGATGCCGCTCCGGTTTGTGCCCGAGATCCTGCCCTCCAGCCACTTGTCGTCAACGCAGCGGGTTATGCTGATCATCTCGCCCTAAAACATACAAGACATACATAGATATATTTTATGTATAAAGGACAGTGTTTCCCACAAATGTAAAAGAGATTATGGTGCTATAGGTGATCTTCAAATCATTAATCTAATATTCATTGTGAAACTTAGATTTAGACAAACTTTATTGATCCACAAGGGAAATTGCGGTGTCACTGTAACTCAAATGGTAATCTTAGAAACAAAACATAAAGATTTAGGAATAGAATATTTAGTAGAAAGAAATCATATAGGTATTTAAGTAAGAGTAAAAAATTTACATTGTACTGATATTTTATCTTATCAATCCAATTTTTAGACAGTATAGTTGATGTTATGTGTTTATGTTCAGACAAGAAGCGCATGAATTGTAATTTCCAATCCAAATGTCTTGCTTAGCTTGTTTTTAGACTATGGTGCAGAAAATTAGACCATGGGCCGCTATAGTCTCCGTTATTAATGGGAAACACTGAAGCAGTTTATCAAAGCCACACAGCTTTGATAAACAGAACATTGCATTCAACAAATAGAAACACAAGCATTTGTTTCATTACGGAGCTACTTGTTGATGGAAAATGGAAAAACACCTGGCAACTTTACTGGGTTTGAGAGGTCACATGCTCATCACCATGGGGATGTGGCTTGCTTTACTTTGACCACAGGTAGCCAAATGCAAACTTTTAGCCACAGCTTAGTTGTTCTCTCATAGCTACAGACAAACTGCAATTTTCCACAGTGTAGCTTTAATCCAAAGTCAACTATTGAGGTTAAATGACTTCACAAATATTGTTTTCACAGTATTACACTGAATTAATCTTGCATTCACTTTACTGCCCCCTTGTGGCTGGAGCTAGTATCTTACTTCTGTTTTACAATTCTATAAAATTCTCATAATGTAAAATAAACGGTTGTATAGTGTGCGGTGTACTCAAATACACATACACACGCACAAAATTCTATTATACAGAAGTTATCGACTTAAAACACTGCATTTACTCACTTTACGAAAGGAGAGCTCAACAGGCAGGTCTGCGTTGAAGTTATACAGGGCGACTGCTTCTCCACACTCTAACACTTGTAATGTGGGTGACTTGATTGGAGTGGGTTTCTCAGTAGGAGCTAAAACCTGTGGAAAAAGCATAGTCAGTGTCTTAACCCAATTCAAAACAAATAACAATAAATACTTTCCGAGAAACCTTTACCTCGACATAAGTTGTGGGGAAAATGCCAGCTCTCCCATGATGCTCTCCTTCAAACCAATTTGCGTCTATCTGCCGGTGGATGTAGACAATGTCTCCCTTTTGCAGCGTGAGCTCCCTAAATGAAGAGATGAGGAGGGCAAATTCAATTTAGCTTCAGATTTGATGTTTGAAATCAATTTAAGCTGTTGAATTCTCATGATTATCAATGTATTACGGTGAAATTCCCTCATTTGATGGACGGAAACCAAAGCTGGAAAACAGTATAACTTACTTGGGCGACTGAGCTTGGAAATTGAATTTGGCTCGAGCTGCTTTCATCTGCAAAAACAATCTTTCAGTTTCATGCTTATGATTATGTAAAAGACTATTTTCTTCGTCACACGAGAAACGCCATAACAATGCAACGAATGTGATTAAGCCACAAAGGGCAAAGCGTTTACCTTCTTTTCTTCTTTCTTTGGTGGGTTCGCCATGATCTCATTTGCAGGGGAGAGTCGATCTGTGGAGTTACAAACCAACAATGTACGCTGAGACGTGTAGCTCTCTAACACATTGAAAGGCTGGCTCACTCTCAAGACAATTTCTAGGAAAAACAATTGGATAAAGCTAATCTTTAATCAAGTCTTAACTTCCTTCTTTTCCTCGCTTCCCCTCCGCCCAGCAACCACCACCACAATAGGAAAGAATCCTCAAAGGTTTTACGTGCTAATGTCAGGTAAACCACAGAGTGATGCATAATACAAAAGAAGTCTGATCGTTTTCATAACAGTTATATTTGGTATTATTTCATTGATGACTGAACTATATTCTATCTTCTATAAGTGCATTATTAAACTAAATTACTTCAAAGCCCTATTTTTTTGTCATAATTAGTTTAAAGGGCAAAGGTTATGGGAAAATCTGACCACTGAAGGGAAACAAAGTCTGCATTTACCATATGAGGGAGTCGAGGCAGGGGACGAGCCCACGGATCTCTGAGCTGGATGTTTTGATGTGGATAAATGGCTAGAAAAGAAAGAAACCCCATTGTTACTGTATCAGTTCGTCGTCGTATCGAGGAGATTTTCCTTTGACAAACAACAGCGCCTTGTTTTCAGGTTTACAACACATCTGGTTTCTTCTCAACACACTGTAATAGCTGTACACAGATTAAATAATTACCACAAACACTTCTGATTTCAGACTAGCCTAACGTCGACTGCACGTTGTTTACATGTTTTCATTAAGTGGGTCGTCAAAAAGCTATTTCGTGCAGGCAGGAATTAGTTTAATAGGCCTCACAGCTGCTGTATTAAATTGGCATTTCCTGAACATCATGCAGCGTAAAGGTATTTTCGTAAAGGTCAAAACCCATGAGCTCCACTCTAGCAAATAACAGAGAGATTCCTTCGAGAATGTGTTACACACTTGAGGAGTGATGTGGAATGCAGTTAAAAAGCTACAAATATTGCACTTAAACCTGTCAACTGCTTCCTAACAGCAAAGGCAGCACATATTGTTAGCTGACTCGTGTTATTACCTTTTGTTGAGTGTTTTTGTTCTATTTCTTTGACACTTATGGAAGACATTTATGTTAAGATTAATTTAATCGAGTTACTGTGGGTGTTAACAAACTTTTCTGTACACAAGACTGCTGCAAGTGGCACAACGCTGCTTTTGTGTCTGACAGTTATCATCAGCAGATCAATTATTATGTGAAATGCGCAATAACATTTTCCAAATCCGAATACAGTTGTTCATTGGAAGAGAAGGTTTACTCACCTGTAGTTAAAAGTGTCAGCCTTTGGCACTGGCGTCAGGTCTCTGCCTCTCGGCTCCTGCAATAAGAATCCATGTTAATCCCTGTTTGCAGCCCTCACTCTACTGCGAGCTACCGCTGTGAGGAAATCTAACAACAACTCAGACAAAGTAGAGGTGCTGACCACTCCCAACGGAGACAGAAATCCCCAGGGTCCTATGTTCTCCTTATGTGCAGCATTGCTACTGGACTGTCTGAGCTGCTGCCGTGATTTGATTAAAATTACACCATAAAAAACAAACTCAATATCATTCAAGATTCATAGGAATGCTGCTATGAAAATACCATTACAAAACAAAAAGTGAGGAAGGAATAAGAGGCAGGCAGGATTATTAAAATGCTAGATCAGTCCAAATGCAAGCATCAAGCAGGCAGGACAACATCCAAAGACAAAACAACAACTGAACTGGTGAAAGCAGGCATTCGGGTCTCACTGATTCGTGTAGGCGTCTCATGGGTCAGAAGGGGGGAATGGCGTGGACAGGGCTGACAAAATGGTGATGGGGGAGGAGGAGGAGGGATGTTTTGGGGCTCAGTACCTCACCCCGGGGTGGATGCTGCTGCGGCTGCTGCTTCTTCTGCTTCTTCTTCTGGGACAGTCTCCTCTCCAGGCCCTTGATCTCGGAGTCCAGCTCGGCCTCAAAGCGGCTCAACTCAGAGACAAGAGTGTCCTGAGTGCCCGCATGAGTGTTAGAGGTGGAAGGGCCAAGTTAAAATAGTGATGACACAGCTCCAATACCACTATGACAACTGCTTCTGAACTACTTTTGAAGTACTTTGTCCTGTCGAAAGTGAGGTTAACAGTCAGAAAGCTTACCTCAATTGATGGTGACTTGCGTTGCTCTGGCTCCTTCTTTGGCAATACAGGTAGGTAGGTCTAAACAGACAAATAGCATTCAATTGAGTAGGTTGCGTTCACGGGACATCACAACATTCTAAAGAGCCTATAGTTGAAAACTGAGATGGAGAATACAGATTTCTAGTCTTGGTTTATTGCTAATTTATCTGTAATTCCTGGGCCAATCCACATGAAACAAAAACTGTCTCAAAGTTCAATGTCTTCTCTGTTAAGCACATATGAACTGAGGTCCAATTATTTTCTCATAAAGGTGTCCAAAAGTGGTGACAATATTCAAAAACATGTGCATGGCGTTGGCCAGTAGAAAGGACTATATATGCCTTCCAAATCCCAATCAAATCTGATCAAGAACAACATTTGTCAAATTTATTTTCAGTTTCTCTCCCATAGAGTTGTATTGGCACCTGCTCCAACTGAAAAATAATTCTAGATAGTTATTAATACAAAGTCTGCACAGCTGTTTTATTGTTCGCGCCACAGCCGTTTGTTATCAAGGAAATGAACACTCGACACATTCCTGCAGCTTGTTACCAAACTTTGAATACCACCAGCTCCTGAGTATTACTTTAAAAGGTAAGACTGGCCACACACTCTAGAACAATTCTATGTTTTTGGCTGGACTTTGACTAAATGCTGAGACAATTCTTCGCCCAGTTGGAAGTCATCCTCACCACAGCCTCACAGAGCGCTGTTAAAGCCAGCCCAACACCTGATATGGTCTGCTTTGCTAAACGCCGTCCGGGGACTACAACATTGGCTGCCATCATGAAAAGGGAAATGAAATAATCTCCATGCTGTGAGCCATTACACTCCACAAGAGGTTAACACCATAATACGGATCACAAGACACCTCTCTCACTCCCGTGGGCGAGCGGAAACAAAGATGCCTTTTCTTCACAGTCACTTACACGGGGCACAATACGCAACTGATCTGGGACATTGTTGCAAAAGAGCCCTTCGCCAAAGCACTTTAGGGACCACTTCATAATATGTAGGTGAGCACTGAGGAAGGTAGACATTACGTCATGCCAGGGGAAATATCTGCGCGTTAAGAGTGTCTGTCCATCCCTGTGATTCATTTCAATTACCCACAAATCCTCTTGTAATTATGATGAGGTGCAGCAAAGATAGGAAGCGCCGGTGCGTACGTAAAAGGTGTTTGCACATCTGGTGGTGATAAGAGGTAGCCACACAAGAATGCACAGACGTTATTGCGTGAGAAACCAGAAGACATGAACTAATCCATAAAGAAAGGCCACCTATTCTAAGACTTCTTCTTAATGGCACAATGGAGGGGGGGGGGGGGGGGGGACCCTTGAAAACCACAAAGAGGAGGGCAGTAATTTGATTGGATGAAGGTTAACACACAGTACTTTAGATGCTGGATATGTGTAGGAGCGCATACCTGCTTGTTGTTCTCGGAGGGGGTGCTCGGCGGAGGCTCGTAGTCGAAAATGCTCCTCGGCTGGCGCTGCTGCTGCCTCCCCGGGTCCGAAAGCTTATCGACGTCCTCGCTCCTGAAATACAACACCGCAGCGCACAAAAACGTGGACAGCAACTTAATCACGGCTTCGTTGTTAGTGCCTGTAACAACAAATCACAACTTGTCTGCCCCCCCCCCCCCCCCCCCCCCCCTCGAGCACTTGGGGTAAAGTTTAGGTAGAATTCA
>OMNZ01033356.1:11798-27785 GCA_900303255.1 Lesueurigobius sanzi | reverse complement strand
TCCCAACTTGTCTGCCCCCCCCCCCCCTCGAGCACTTGGGGTAAAGTTTAGGTAGAATTCACAATATACTGATTTATTAGTTTGCATGTACACTACCAGTGAAAAGTTTGGAGACACATTTTATGTATTTTTTTTCAACACTGTTTACATTGTATGATTCTCATTGAAGGAACTGGACTATGAATGAAATATATATAACATGGAATAATGTAGGAAATAAAAAAGGGTAAATTAACTCAAAATAATTTAATATTTTAAATTCTTCAAAATTGGCACTTTATTCTTGGCGTTTTCTCAATGAGCTTAAATGGTTTTCAACAGTGTGAAGTGAAAACCATTTCTGGTGATTACATCGTGAAGCTCATTGAGAAAAAGATGGCTATTTTGAAGAAATTCATCATTCATCATTCATTCATTTGAGGTAATTCATAAATAAATGCTTTCAGTGAGAATCTACAATGTAAATAGTGTTGAAATAAAAGAAAAAAAGAATACATGAAAAAGTATTTCCAGACTTTTGACCGGTAGTGCAACTCTAAACAATATTTTAAAAAGCTCTCTTATAGGGTATATGTAAAGGTTTATGCAAATGGTTAAATGATTTTTGTCACCTCTATGGAGCACCATAATCCCGCCCTTATCCGGGCTCTTTCTGGTTCCAGGAAGTAAGAATCCCATTCAAAATCTCCATAGTCTTTTCAAAAAATTCAAATTGTAAGAGTTTAAAAGCACGATGGAGGCTAATCAGCTACGTGCTAACTGCTAGCCATAGCGCAGATATTTTACAACCAAGAAAATACCATAAGTCACCACATAGCTGATTAGCTGCTATCATTCTTTTAAACATTTGATACACATTTTGTTCAAAAAGTCTATGCAATTTTTTAATGGGATTTGTACTTCCGGCAGCAGCAGCAGCGATGGGCGGGACTGTGATGCTCCATAATCAATTCCCAATTTCTGAATTAGCTTCGTCCCACTGTCCACTGTCCTGACTGCCAAACGGAACTGGAAACCATGGCAACCAAGCTAATTCAGAAATCGTGAATTGCACTGGGTCATTTCCTCGCGCACATTAGTCTTTACACGTTCACATAACGCAAATGTATCAATGGGAATTCTCACCAGTCTGGTAAAGCTCCATGAGAGGTCAACATGAAGAGACTGTCAGATTCATTGTTGTTTTCCGCGTTTTCATGATGGATTTCTACAGAGAGATGTAAAGATTAGATTGTGGTGATGATCACGAGGCAAATTGCATTGAGATTGTAGGCATCATGTTGTTGGGGTTACCTTTAGCAGACCATCGCTCTGAATCTTCAAAGTCAGGCTCTATAATTACGTAAATTAAGTATTAGTTCATCAGAAGAATATAAAACTCTTACAGCAGGTTGATTAAACACATATCGTACATAATAATAATCTTTTTCTTTTGTTTTCGTTTTCACGCAGGCCACAATACATCAACATCAGATCCCACTTTATTTATTTGGGCTTGGCACTGGTACATTGCTACATTTAAATAGCTATTTCCAATGTGCAGCGCAAAGAGGGAATTATATTAAGATCAATAAATTAAAAAGATGCTCATTTTATTTTCACGAGTCCTCATCAAAACAATAAAACTAATCGATAAATGCTTTACCGTACAAAATTATAGAAACAAAACCAATATGCTGAATGTCTTCAGTCACTCACTTCAAAAAAACAATCCTTTAACCTCTTAACACATTGAGTGCCAAAAACGAAAAAAAAAATCGTTTTTTGTTCCCATGCATTGAGTGCCAAAAACGAAAAAAAATCGTTTCTTGTTCCCATGCATTGAGTGCCAAAAACGAAAAAAATATTGTTTTTTGTTAACATGCATTGAGTGCCAAAAATGAAAAAAAAAGTTTTTTTTGAAAAAAAAAAAAAAAATTTATGAAACTAGACACTCTACCACACCTTGTGTGTGATTTTGGGAGCTCTGTGATGAACAGAACAGAAATAAATGATGAACAAACTTGTGAAAAGCCATTGATTCTATGCATTTCGTCTGGACATTTTACCTGTTATCTCAGTTTCTAGAGTAAAAACAGTGATTTTTGAGGAATACAGCCTCTTTTTATCTTAACTTTTCTCAGGAAACGAGGCACGTAGAAATAAACGGTTTTCACCCCTGAGAGCTTAGAGCCTTTCAAACGAGCTATAGTATGTGGCCATACCTATAACATAGAATATGCTGTGGTGCTACAAATATCATGAAAAATGGTCTGGATTGCTGGCACTCTAGGGGATAAATCCCAAAAACAGTCTGGCACTCAATGTGTTAAACCCCAACATGTGCCCAATTTGGGTCCTGTAGGGGTTAAGAGGTTAAAATAGAAAGAGGAATTAAAATTGACATAGAGGAACCACACAATTCTTTTCAACTCAAAGCCAGAGGATAAAAGTAGGTTTTCAAGATGCAACTTAAAATACTCCAACAATTACGCTACAAGTAAAACAGACAAACCCCAAGTAGCTGAACGGGGGTAATTGTCATGGCTTACAAACAAAATGATGTGATGTTGACTTAGCAGCCTTTCATCATTCCCCGTTTTACCTCTTAAGTAATCTATTTGCTGGATCACCTCTCCAGGACCTAGCGCTGACAGATGAGTGTGGGAGAGAGGTTGAAGAGGAGTGTCCTTACCCTCTGGCTTCTTGTGAATCTGCCTGAACATGCTCTTGTACCAGTCTTTGGGCTTGTTCACGCTCTGGCACAGGGAGGGAGAAACAAACTGGAGTTACACAAAGTAAATGCTGCCAGAACCAATAAAGCCGAGAGAGAAAGAAATGTTTTCAGACTATTTAAATTATATTATTCAATTATTTCATTATGTAGCAGTTTGACACTGAAATTATTTCATATTAGTACAAATTCTACACTGATTATTACCCAATACAAATGCAATAGAAATTCAATTGAGACAGTTGCTCTGAATCTTGATGTTCTGTCTAAGTTTATGACTGTGGTCTTTTCATGTAAGCCTGAGTGTAAATACTTTCTTACTTTTTCAGAGGCACTATACCTGATGTTTAACAATGAAAGAGGGAGCTGGTAAATTAAATCATTAGTTGTGGCCAAAACTCATTGCTAACTTTCCTAGCACCCACATTTCTTCACCAAGATGAGTTTATAAGTGCATTTCACAACTTGCAGGGTCACTTTTTAGGATGACTGTCACAGAAATGCTTGAAAAGTAGCCTGAAAGCTCATGAAACTGACACACATGCTTTATATCTAGATGCACAGTGTTCCATCCATCTTCTTCCGCTTATCCATTGTCGGGTCGCGGGGGATCACATTGCACCAGTCCCTTACGGCTCCTCCTGCAGGTGGTGGGTCCACGGGTGGACGGCCCCACAACGCTCCTTCACCTCTGCGTGATGTAACTGGCCTTGATGGTCTCTCATCGCAAGGGGCTTCTGAACCCCCCTCCTCCAACTGCCACCTTATCGAGGTGGAGGGGTTTGAGCACCTGAATGAGCCTAGGAGCTATGTTGTCTGGGGCATTACGCTCCTGGTAGGGTCTCCCATGGCAAACAGGTCCTAGGTGACCAAGAGCGGTTCAGAAGCTCCTATGCACAGTATCATTCCACTATCAGGTATAGCGCCTTTATACATAATAATAACATAAGATTAATAATTAGGTGGATATGAAGACATGCTAAGCCCACTATAAAACAAAGCCATACAGATTTTTATTTTTTTTTGTGTGATAAAAGGTGGTTTGTATTTTTCTTACGGATCTGGAGGCTATTGGCATCCCAGTCTCATCCACAGGACCAATTCCTGAATATTTGACCAGTCTTTCTTCTCTTGTGGGCGTCCAGCTGCGGGGTAAGGTTGTGGAGCTCTTTACGCCATTGGACATGCCTCCTACAAAAGAATAATTCAATATGGAATTGCCCTCAGAACATAATCAGATTCATAATATTATATGAATAAAATACAGTATAATATTTAAAAATCACTGGTAATTATTATTCTTTAGTATGTAGCTTGAAGTATCTTTTATCATTTTGTCATTTAATTGATTACACTGTATAATAATTATTAAAGACGGGATTAAAGTTACCGTTTGTTTTTGAGGGACCGTAATACGATCCAAAGCTGAGAGCCGGTGAACCACTTCCATTTACTTCTGACACCTTGAAATAAAACAATATTTTATGACAATACATTGGCCTTTACATTTAGCCCTGGCTGATTTGGTATGTTAGTTGTACATACTTGTTCCTTTCAAAAAAACAAAAAAAAACAATACTATCCTGGTACTGAATACATGACTTGCTGTTCATCGTGCTTCCACAAGGGGGCGCACTTGTTTCGTAAATTCACAACCACCCAGTGCTCACCTTACACTCCCCTGATGGAAACCTCGCAGAGTGATACGGGCTGAGGGGAGGAGTGGGGAGGCCGGGAGAGATGACCACCACCCCATGCGTCATCTCTGGAGACGTTAGTACGTGTTCACCACTAGAAGAAATCCCATGATGCTCCCCGGAGAAGATGATCTGGGAGCCCTCTGGAATGCCCTGCTCTTCTGCATGTGGCTGAAAATAGTAAAAAGTTCAAATATGTTATCTGTGATAAGTGAAATTGGCCTAAATCACTTCCTGGATAAACTGCTGCTGTCTATGGAAGGTCATGTGAACTTGTTAGCGCCCCTCTCCTCTATTGTCCAGAGAATAAACAGTGTCAGTGGGGGAGGTCTGCTGATGACATTGCTTCTAATTTATTTAAAGCACAACTAGTGGGAAGTTGGTGGCCCATCCTCTCCATCATGTCTCTTGCTACTAACACTGTTTGTAGATAGGGGTAGGAGTTGGAGAAAGGTTGGAGAGGGGTCGTGCTCAAAGTCCGTTGGGGTTAGTCATAGTCCTACTGTTGTCATGGTGATCGTGTTAAAGCCCAACCCACAATCTGGAGTCTGCGGGGTTGAATCAGGTGGTAACATCGTCCCAGGATGGTTGAAAGGGGTCATGGGAAATCCCCTATTTGGCTGGGGTTCATATGTCATAAAGTGGTGGGGAAGTCTACTTATCTATAACTACAATGTAATAAAATATTGTTGTAACATAAAGACAAAAAAATATTATAGCAAATGTAAATGTAACATTTTGTGTAGTAACAAAACAACAAAATGTTCTTAGGCAAAGATTCTTCAGTCTTCATCTGTACTCTGTAGTTGAAGTGTAGGACGTTTCGCTCTTCATCCAAAAAGCTTTGTTAGCAAATGAGTAGACTTGACATGCTCGTGGGTCTCTTAAGAACAAACCAGTAGGAGTTCACCTCTAAGTCAACGAAACCTCCTGCACTTCAACTACAGAGTACAGATGAAGACTGAAGAATCTTTGGCAATGGACAACTCCTGTACGACTGAGAACCTACACAGACGGATAAACACAATGTTGCTATTTTGAATAGATACTAAAATAGCAACAATGTTTAAAGTTGCACTTTACCCATGCATTTTTCAATGACCAATAACAACCACCCTTGTAAATAAACTGGAATAGTGCCCCCTTGTGTGGTGAAGGGTATGTTTAGGCCAAGGCCCAGTGCAGGCAGGGGCCCTCAAATGTTTACCTGTGACTGCATGAGATCAGATTTGCCCCTTAACTTCACAATGAGTCTCTGTCATTAAGAAGATCTGCAAACACACATAAAACCACAGAAATTGTTTGAATACATGTTTTAATCACAAAAACAAAGCATCTGAACATTTGAATTTGCATCTGTCAAAAGGGGGTGTGTTTATGGACCAATTCACACTCCTCGGAAGTTGGCAGGTGGACAACTGTTCCATTTTCCCACTCTTCTAGTATTCCAACACGGGGGAAAAACTCAGTCACCCACTTTCACTGTAGTTAAGGAAAAGCCCAGCCCAAACAATGTGTGCGACTCACATTCCTACCCCATATTCCTCCTAGTCCTCATTCAAGCTCAATAATCTGAATATGAGAAGGGGTTTGGAGGAGAGGGCCAGCTACTGAAATAAGATCTCAGGGAAAATGTACTAGGATGTGTTGTATACAGATCAAAGCCATGGGGAAATGAGGGGGTGGTTATTTCCGCTCATATTAGAGGCAAGGGTCTATTAGTATGGGCTGCTTTCAGTAACGAGTGTCGACTTTTTGCAGTGCAAGCAACAATAACACAATTAAACGCATAAAAAAAATGTTTTTTTCTATTTCCACCTTCTTTTTCCACTGATGGATTTTCCTTGCACATTTGCAGCACTGATGAGGATAAGGACTGCTGAGGCTCTGCTGTGTCTACAACATGAGGAGACAGAGTCAGAGATTGAGGTGATCTGGTTTTCAGACAACAATGTCAGGCAACTGAATCATCCCCCAACAAACTGGGTTACATAATGGAGAAACTATGAGTGTGTCCATCACAACACTATTAGTCTGGTCCAGCAGAGCCATAGCAGATGGACCAATCTTTATCAAAGAAAAGTACTTTTATGAGGTTAACGTTCCAAAGTATAATACAAAAGTATGCAAATATGATTATAGAGGGAATATGTATTTTCTGGAGGGTAAAAAAAAAAAAAAAGAAAAGGTTAGACTTACTGAGAAACACGAGTGCCAAAAGTCAGAAGCACAGGACATCACCTCAATGAACCAATGAAAGGCAAACTGATAACACTATGACGTGATTACAGCTACAGCGCCCCCTATGCGGAAATGATGGCGGTAATGACCTTCGACTGATCGATTTAGGTGGCATTGCTAAATGTAAAATTCACAAAATGTTGCCTTATTTAAGTTTATTCATAGCATAACTGTGCGTTGGCGAGAAAGGTAGAGCTGTGCGTAAAATAGTGCAAAAGGGTAAACTTTGTCCAAAGGCCTTTGTTAGCCATTTACAACAGTAGATTGTTATTGCTTGCAGTTGATTATCACACTACGGTATTTGTACAGGCAGTCTAGGTTAGAAGACAATCAATACCTAGAGTAGTAGGCTACTTCTGGTTCTTGGCTACAATAATATAACATATTTCTTCTTGACCCTGTCTTTATGGGCCAGGAATCATCCTGGAGCACAGCATTTCTCAGGGTGAGTAAGCAAATGTCAAAATATTGAGTCTGTGGGTTAAGTCAGAGAAAAGTGTTGCAGACAACTCCTCTTCACTGCAAGCAAACAAAAAAATCTACCTAATAAGGTAAACTCAAATAAGTCTGCCGCTTCTCAGGTTTTCTCCAAACATCCAGCTAGTCTTATGTAATCAGGACTGTCCAGTGGAGGTGGCGTTTGGAGACGACTTCCAGCCTGGTGAGAAAACCTTGATATTATCTCACTCAAATATGTGAACTTTATAGCCCATGTGTTTCACAAGCTGTGCTTAAACCACATTTGGCCAGAGATTTTCTTGGGCTGGAGAGAGGAACGGCCCATAAAAGGTCCTGCCTACCTTTGAGGAGACTGCTTTTCTATCTCAGAAATGTTTCATAAGAAAAGTTTACTAAAAGTCTGTTCCCATGTACATTATGCAGTTGAGTAACTAGTTTGGTTTTGTTATGGAAATAATTTTCTTCCCAAGGAAGCTCATCCGGTCTCAGAATGCTATAGGCCAGATGTTGTTCTCTGTAAACCTAGTCAACATGTATATATATATATATAAACAATATAAACAAAAAGGCCATATTAAAACCATTTCTTTTCAGGAGGATTCCTCCTTTTCCTTGAAACAGAGGAGTCACTTTGATCAGGAGTTGTTGAGCCACAACAGACCGACTCAGCAGCAGGTCAATGAACACACACCCATATTCCTGACACATTTCTACAAAATTTCAAAAATAGCTTTACTGAAAAAATCATGACATCACTGACACTTACTTACTCATAATTTTCGAATGATTTTAGAACCATCTGAAATAGGTTATGGTGACAAGCCACTATCTTAAGTATAACGTTCCACACGAGTGGATGAGTGCACCCAAAGACCCTTCTTTCGAGTATAAATAGGTTTTTATCAGTCGAAGCTCGGCACATGGGCTTAAAGTAACCGTCAGTGTGTTGCCCTGAGAGTGGCTTGTGTCAGTAGTAGGATGAGAACACAAATGACGGGAGGCGACAAAAGAAATTTTGCTTGCTCCGACCACATCCTAAAACCGTAATTAATGAGAGGCAAAGCAATCTCCTTTCTATTCATTGCCTCCTACCTCTGTGTGCTTTGTGGTGAGCTGTTAATAATTGACTCACCAATGACCGAACATGGGAACTACTGCACACAGGCTGAAGGCTTGATCCTAGTGCTGTATACACAAACTATAGATAATGTCTAAGAGTCTTTAAACAATGTTCTTTTGTGTCTGGTAATTTAAACAATATAGAATGAATGCGATGTTCATAACTTTATGTGTAAAAAAATATTGGTAGCACCATCAATACTGGTTAAAACTAGGTAAGGTAAAGTGTTCTTTGTCATTATGCATACAAGTTGTACAACATTACTCTGAGGTTAGATTGAAGGTTAGATCTGCCACTGTGTAAGTTTTTGGAGGAGGCTACACAGAGTAATGGGAGTATTTGCCATGAACAGTTTGAAAACCATAGACATTAAAACTTGCAAACACCTCAAAGAAAGGATCGGACCTATCTCTCTCTCTTGTTGTGAGGCCAGAGTTTTTAACGACTGTGTATCTAAGTAGTGAGTAGCAGCACTGTGCATATTTAGTAGCTGTTTAATTTAGTGGTTTATGTGTTTTGTCTTCATTCTCTGTATATTGTGCTATCTGGTATAAAGGAATGTTATTAAGACAACTTGAGGTGTGATATTTTCCTTGGCGGGATTAAAGAAGATCAATCTTAATCTTTGTTTAATTTATAATTTGGCATTAAGTTATAACAAGTCCTAAATTATACCCGATAAAGCCTGAAAGTACACATCTCCTCAAAGTGTCCTCATCGTTATTGCCTTTACCTTTAGAACGCTCATCTTATCCACCTGTCCTCCATAAATTACATAGCCTTGTAAAGCCAAAGAATTTGCGTCTAAGTAAGTTCTAAGAAGGTAATTGTGTGTGTCAGCCTTTCCTTGATAAACAGACCTGGCATCTTTGTCCAAACATGCATTGTTGAGTCATGGTGTTGTTATGTGTCTGTGTTACTTGTCCTGCCAGTGACGTTAATCTCAAAAGCCGCTCGGCAGATGTGCAGATGCCGGCAGGGCCCTTACAAGGATGTGGAGCCGGCGAGTTTATGATATGCAGTTATTGGGGGGATACGCACATTTATCAGGGGAGAAGTACTTTCCCTCCTTGTATGGTGCTCCCTCACGTCCCAAGCGAGGGGAGGAGGCATGGTTAGTGTGCTCCTTGTCAATGGACAGGAACCACAAGGCGTTAAATCTCAGCCGCTTTCCCTTGAAGCTTGTAGGGGCCGTGCAGTTTCATCTGATGGCGAGGAAGTCTTCGAATCGAACATGCACGGGCCATTAACTGCACGGGGCCGAGCATGAGAAAAATGCCCCCTAACAGTAACATGTGCAAAGTCTCTCAAATCCCATGCCTGTCGCAGTGCATGTTCAAAGCTGAGTGGAGCTTGTGAGTATGAGAAGTGGCAGCTCAAGGCTTTGTAACATCACAAAGGGAATTATAGTTGGCGGTGGAAATCAAAGTGACAGAAAAGAGGGGCAGCTCTTGCGGGGAGGCGAGGGTCTTACGAATAAGTAGGATGCAAAACCGTTCTGACAGCGCAGATACAGTACCTCCCAGCACTAAATCACTTGACACTTGCCACTGTGTGCATACCTCAGTGACCAAGGCAGAAGAAGAAGACTCCAAACTTGTGAAGTTTAGTCCACCAAGTTATGTTTCGACTTCTATGGCTGACAACATGTTCCCACGCTGTTTGCATGGGGTTTTCAGGTGGGCAGAAGCATCCCTCTTTTCCATATAAGACTGTCCCAGGCAGGTGTGCGGCACTAATCCTCCCTAAGCCTTGTGAGCAGTCAAACAGGTTACCCAACCTTGAAAAACTACCAAGTGGTTTATGCAGTCGTTTTGATCGCAAATAGCTGTTGTGTGAAAAGAAAAGGCTGTACCCACCTTGAAAAATGGCAGCGTCCAGTGAAGTCACACGTCTATCAGTCAGTGATAGTCATTCAGTCAGTGCATGTAGACCACATAGTAGCTCTTTTGCCTTTCCTCTCTAAACGTGCCAGGGCACACAATCACTCCTCTCTCTCTCTCTCTCTCTCTCTCTCTCTCTCTCTCTCTCTCTCTCTCTCTGTCTCAAAGCCTGCCCTCGCTCGACCAGACTCCACACAGGACTTCCCGGTTGACAAGCATCACCATGGGAACCGCTCCAACCCGGTTTAAAAGGCACCGCACTCTGGTCCCGTCCGTTCGTTGGGTGCACCTCCTAAAGTGAAGCGGCTCCATTGTTGTGATAAGGTGATAATTCACAGTGCAGGGTTAACCGAGGGGGAATAGTTTATCTCCTCTCAGACACTGCCCAGTGACTCCATGACACCCCTCTGAACTTTATCTGTCCCTATGCTTTCCTGCTGCTTTGTGAACCTTAATGGCCCTGTTTACAATGAAAGGACCCTTCTGCTACACCGCCGCCTTTAGACCACCCTCTTGTGATAAAAAAGAGATAGCTAAGAGGAGAAGTGTTTGCGTTTAACCTGTTTATTATTGAAAACAGAGGCTTACAGTCACTCAATATTCAAATTTCAAACTTCTTCTACAAATGAACACTGTTAATTTATAGTGTACTTTATTTTGTTTTTTGGGGGGAATTTAAATACATGAATTTGCACATTTGCATAAAATCAAATGTTTTGGAAAGTTACTCAGTACATTTTTTATTTTTTTTTACTCCTACTTTATTTTAAAGTAACACTACTCTTACTTGAGTGAAATTCTATGGCTAGGGCTTACCTGTTAATCCAGTACTTTTTATGTGTTTTATGTGTGTGTTACGACACTCGCAGCTCCAGTTGAAATCCAAAGACTCAGCTCTTTTTAATAATTCAGCGGTCTGGCATGCTACAGCAGATATCCTTTAACCAGACTGTTCTTTCACACAGAGATGTTTTGCCAAAAGGTTTATGGAGCTGCTCCAGGGCTCTGCCTGTGGAGCGGACTTTCACCCTGCTGGGACCTGATCTGACACTCTGTCACTTCGTGGCTAAATGAGGTAATCACACGAGAAGCGATTACAACTTTGTCCCAGGAACAACACCTCTCCCATGCTGCGTACAGCTTCACTTTTGTCTTTACCTCACTAAACAAACACAAGACTTCATCATTTCTGTTACACAGACATAATCAGGGCAACTGGGGAAACTGGGGGCCTTTGTCCCAGAGATGGACCAACTCCAGCAGACTTTACCACATTCTAAAGGTCAGTCACTGTCCTTTTACACCAAGCACTATGAACCAATATGTTGTACTCATTAAGTCTCCATGAGACTCCATGAGTCAACAGCCGATGACATAAATCTATTACATCACCTCTAACTACATCATTTAATAACCATACCCTGTTTTTCCACCACCAAAGTTGACAGTAGTTTGGTTAAACATGAAACTACACGTTGTAACACAATGTAAAGATAATCTTCAACTAAAGCTAGGCATAAACCCACACTGATAAGGAGGTCTGTCTGTTTCTGCAGGTACTGGGCTCTGAGGTTACTTTTGTGGAATGTCACAGAAAATAAACATAAAGCTCCACAGTTTATCCCAGCTGTAAACAAGATTTTGTCCTAAAGTTGGGGTCGTCCCAAAGGCTATTCCCTAATGTCCTGCTGTTTGAGTTAAAGAGTCAAACTGTTGATAACAATAATACAATTATAAACAATAAAGACAGACAACATGTGGAGTTTCAGCACATGTATTAGGCCTGTGATGATAAAACGAGTTCTTTTGGAAAGGCTACACTCATCTGATAAAATGATGAAGCATGTAAACACAGCAGCAGGATTAGTTTAGCATATTATCACAGGATAACTGGAAGGAATAAAATCAAACTCCAATTCCATTTGGTTCAAACATGTAATTGGCAAAGCTATTAAATGAGTCTTGGGTGAGCAGTGAGTGTGGTACTTACAGGCTGCGCAGTGAGTTGCTGTGAGTGCAGTGGACAGAGGAAGTGAATGAAAATAAAGGAGGCTCCGCTGCAGCTCTGTCCTCCTCCCACTGGTTGTGTCTCTCTGTGTCTCTGGCAAACAGGGTGCCTTTTATCAGCAGAGAATGATTCAGCGTGGGTCTCCTCAATGTGGGACTGTGTGCTCCGGTGTGTGCGTGTGTGTGTGTGTGTTTGGGGGGGCATGTGTTCGCAGATGTGTGCGTGAGCATGAACTTGAATTCTCATCAGGGAGAGGGAGCTCGGTAATAGTTTCCATCCACAGCTGGAAATAATAGAGATTCCCATTTAGACACAAGCTTGACGCCACTACCGCCCCCCAGTGTTTTACAGACAAGGCAAAAGGAAGTATTTTAGAAAGGCATCTTAACGAATACGCTGGTGATGCTCACTGGGTAACAGGCTTTGATAAGTGTAAACATCAGTATAGAACTATTATGATATTTAGTTATGTCAAGACACCACTAGATGGAGTTATAGTCTACCTTATCTGCCATGTCCCAGCAGTGAACAAACATGTGAGGTGCACAGAAAATGTTTAAATACCACATTATCTATCATTGTGTAATTTAATAGAACAATTTAGGCTTGAGAAATTACTTTAAATATCACTCTCTAGAGACAAAGCTCATTGTTTTCAAGCTGCTATGTTGATCTGTAAGTCAGGTTTTATCTGTTTTCGGGGGCAACTTTGTAAATGTTACAGATGAAACGTGGCATTTATATCCACGGTTAAACAACATTACACACTATGACATAGGAAGCGATGATGAAATTAAATTGTTAATGGTGGTCCAAACTCATTGTTAACTTTCCATTTAAGCACGTGTCAGTGTCACAACACGCAGGGTCACTGTCACAAAAATGCTGAAGAACTGGCTGGCAAGCTCATTAAATTGATACAAATATTTTATAATTAAATTGAATTAGATTATTTCCTCTAAATCTACATTTACAATATACTAAAATATGGCAAAAGAGAATGTATTGTATCGAGCAGTGTTTCCCAAACAGGGGTTCGGTGACCCCTAGGGGTACGCGGTTAGCAGGGGGTACTTGAATTAATTTCAGATAAAAAATAGAGATAAAACATATTGTGTTTTTGATTATGATAGTCAAAGAAAAGCTTAAAAAAAAGATGTAACTGTAAAGAGTGAGAGTTACAGTGTATTTAGTTTTAGTCTTTAGACTTTCTAACTAAACAAAAAAAAACATTGAGGCAGGGGGTACTCGTAGAACAAATGAAAGGCCCAAGGGGTAAAAAAGGTTGGGAACCACTGGTATAGAGTATATCAATTGAAGTTGATTGTGTATGCACTTCTCGGTAAAAGTTATTACACGACGGCTGCTATACGACACTGCCCCCCAGCGGACCACAAATGAACTGTGGCTGATGAAGTTATTCCAACCAGACACAGCCAGATGTCGCCAGATGACAGACTGTGCTTCAGCCCTCTGTTCAGAAACACAGTGAGTACATTATGGAATACAGACATTTAATCACAACTCATTACATTATTATGATTAATACCATGAACATTTTAAACATTGACACATGTAGTTATTTTGAAAGACAAGAGGCTGAGCCAGAATTTGTTTTGAAGAAGGGAGGCCAGACTGACGCGGCTTACGTAATTGTATCCTTATTTGACATTTAATGTTAGTCATTCAGAGACCATCTGCATGTGAATGCACTCATCGTTCAAACAATCCCTTAGACTATTCAAAAATGCAAATTCACACAGATGCATGTGTTCCATATTTACACGTTTATTTTTTACAACTAAGTATCAGACAGAAATTGTATCAATCAGTGACTTTCATTGCATTGTTTATAACCGTGGTTCTGAGCTGGTATGAAGTCGAGACCCACCATCGCCCTAGTACGACAAGCTGCGATCCAAATAAGAATTTAACAATGTATAAAATATAGTATATATGAAGTATTTTCCACAAAATGATTGACTGAATGAAGACTATGAAGCTAAAATCATGACCATTTAAATGGACTACACTGCAAAAGGTAGTCACAATAAGTAAGATTTCTTGAAATTAGTTTATACTGTATGAGCTTGATTTGAAGTAATATTAGTTTTTTTGCACTTAAATCTATTTTTGTAAATATATCTGTTATTGTAAGTGCAAAAATAATTATCTTTTTTTTCTCCTAAGCCACAATCACTCAAATTCATCAGTCATATACAGTACACTTAATTTAAGTCATTTTAACTTAGCAAAATATTTTTTATTTTTTTATTTTTGCAGTGTAACAGGTTTTTTATACTTCTTCAGTCAATAAATATTGGGGAAAAATCTTCCAGGGAAAGGTTTGTGACCGACTTTTGGGCCCCAACCCACCAGTTGAGAACCACTGGTTTATAATACTTTGTTCAGTATGTAAAAAAATCACATTAGTTCTTAGTGTTGACATATATGTACTCTGCTAAATATATAAATAAATATCAGTAACGTTCACATAATCAGATACAAATCCAAGTCACATTTACATTATTTACATTATTAGCTCATTTTTTCATAGTTTTACAAAGCAGCTATGAGTCCACTGCGGATCTTCTGCCGACAGAGGGGGCAGGTGCCAAACTCCTCCAGGACCCGGATAGCGCAGTTCGAACACAGACACTGGTGCCCGCAGGGTTTCACGATGATCCTGGCCTCTTTTCCCAAACACACCACACACTCCTCGCAGTCTTCTTTTCCTGCAGGGGAGGCACAGAAAGAAAAACATTTAGAAACAATTCATACCAGCCACAATCTGAGCTTCCCGGTGTAACGAAAGTGCTACCTGCTGAGGTCCGCGTGTCCACAAGTGGGGTGTCTCTGCAGGGCTCGATGCTCGGAGCGGAGGGGGTCACCACGTCAAACTGAGGAGGGAGGCAGGACTTTCTTGTGCGAAAACGATCTTTCTTCACTGATCCTGTGGTTGACATATCAAAAGTATATTAGCTTGAGGAAAGATATGAGGCGGCACAGAAGGAACTGCTCAGTTAAGTTAAAGACCAACTCACCCCCTGTTCCAAAGTTTACTCCGCCCATCCACCAAATTGAAAACCTGCTGTGAAAGGGGCGTGCCTGTAGGTTTCTGCAGGGGCGCTGAGGGAGACTTATATTCCTTATATAGACTTATATAGACTTATAATTATGGAGACATGTAGGCAACACTATTAGACACCCATTTATACAGTTAATCAGCAAAAAAAAGTTGATTTGGTGTTTAGTTGTTCTTTAAGATAAGATAAGAGATAGTTCTTTATTGATCTCACGATGGAGATGCAAAAAGTCAAGAAAACGTGCCATCAAGAAGAAAGTAAAGCTGGACACACACTAGAGGATTTTTAGCCAGATTTTTAGTCTGAGGAGGCGTGGCTCAATAAAAACTTTCTCTCATGGCATGATCTGTGGTGGGACTCCTCATGTGTGTGTGTGTGTGTGTGTGTGTGTGTGTGTGTGTGTGTGTGTGTGTGTGTGTGTGTGTGTGTGTGTGTGTGTGTGTGTGTGTGTGTCATGTCTGTCCTTAAGTGTGTGTTGTCTTTGCACAGATCTTTAGTCTCAAAAGATTAAAAATCCTCTAGTGTGTGGGCACCATAAGATGTTTTTCCAACCTTTAGCACCAAGAGAGGAGGGACTTAGAGGTTAACTCCTCCTTCTGGTTTGCTCTTAAGAGACCCACAAACGTGTTTATATCTTTATTCGCTGAGGAAGATCTTTGGAGTAAGAAGCGTCCAACACTTAAACTACAGAGTACAGATGAAGACGGAAGAATCTTGGCCTACGATCCTCATACTAGTCTTCATAACATCCACTGGCGTCCAAGTTTGCTCAGTGCTGAC
>OMNZ01033356.1:0-11778 GCA_900303255.1 Lesueurigobius sanzi | reverse complement strand
TGTTTATTGAGAAAGTAAAGCTGGACACACACTAGAGGATTTTTAGCCAGATTTTTAGTCTGAGGAGGCGTGGCTCAATAAAAACTTTCTCTCATGGCATGATCTGTGGTGGGACTCCTCATGCGTGTGTGTGTGTGTGTGTGTGTGTGTGTGTGTGTGTGTGTGTGTGTGTGTGTGTGTGTGTGTGTGCGTGTGTCCTCATGTCTGTCCTTAAGTGTGTGTGGTCTGTGCACAGATCTTTAGTCTCAAAAGATTTAAAATCCTCTAGTGTGTGGACACCTTTAGTTTGTTTTTTAAAAGTAAAATGAAAATAAAATAAATGTCTCTTAGCATCTACCAATAAAACAACTATATGGACATCTCTTATGTACACTGTATGAAAAAAAATAGAACTCTATTGAAGAACAGGATAGTACCTAATAAGGTGATGCCACATGTTTGGCCGTACACATCGACCATGGCCCACAGCGGTCGACTGATGTCCACGTCCGTCAGCAGTTTCCTCTGGACGCTGTTGTTGATGAGCACGTTTAAAGAGCCGCTGTCCGACACCCAGAACTCCAACAGCGCACCCGCCCTGATCAGAGAGTCCTCAACAGGCGCCGCCCAGTGTCCGGGGACCCTGGTGAGGCAGGGGATGGCCATGCAGGGGAGCTCTCCGGCGCGGGCCGACGGTGGGACGGTCGTGACTCCCACTCGGAGCGCCCCGGTCCAGTTGAGGTGGTGTTTGTCGACCCTGAGCCGCACTCGCTCCTGAACCCAGATGGAGCGGCAGCTGAACAACAAGCCGTTCTTGAATGTGTCCGAGGCCCGCTGCGCGCACATGCCATGTTCGCTGAGGTGGATGCGCTCCCCTTTGATCTGAGAGTGGAAGGCCAGGGGTCCCAGGCACTGCCCGCCGCACCTGTGCACCTCTGCAAGCACACAGGAGAACGTTGGGTCAGCAATAGAGTGGCTTTCAAAAGCTTTATTAGTAACCAACAATCACAGGTTCATTATTTAAGCTATAACTGATAAGATAAGATGGTTCTTTATTGATCTCACAATGGAGAAATGTACTTGTTACAGCTCTGTAACAGCTCTTAGGACAGGATCACACAAGGGGGAGCAAAAAGTCAGGAAATGTGCCATCAAGAAGAAAAAGGGTTTGCAAACAGTAGGAATCAGGGTTTATACAAGATGCAGCAACTCAAATGTTATGCTTTTTAATGCCATTTTAATACCCAAATACTAGATTTTTAATGCCATAAATGCAACAATTCTGTGCATATTTCATTTCTTAAAATGTGCAAGCATTCCACCTAACAGATGAATTTCCATATTCAGTATAACATTTTATACAACTCGTGTAAGATTTATTCAAAAACTGCAATTAAAATTAGTCAAGCAATTTCATTATTTTCTAATAAAGTTTGATGAAATGCCAGTTTGAATTTAATTGAATGCTTTTTAATGACATTACAGCCTTATTTTTGGCACAAATCATTTAATGACTCTTAATGCTTTTTAATTCAAACCCTGAGTAAAATACTGGAATAGGATAAAAAGCTAAATTTTAAAAGCTAATACTGATCAAATAAAATGAGTGTCTCTCAGCATCTATCAATACAACTGTATTAGAAAAACATCTCTTATGTACACTGGATTAAAAACTAATAAGTGACATTGTAGGTTTATTAAAGCTATAACTGTGATAGAATCAATGCCAAAATGTAATTAGCGGAAACAACTGGACTGTGAGGAGGATGTAATAAAGATGCAATAATCCCAGTAGTCTGAGCGGCTCTGTTGACAAGCCGTATCTCGCATGTGCGCTGAGTATGACACAACACCGGCCGGACTGCCCCACACCACAAGTGTGTCAACGATGTGGGACACACCTTGGACGTGTCTATGAAATTGTTGGGGTTTTTTTCATTACTTTTTTATTGCTGTCATAATAAACATTAACAGACAAATATAAATGCTAAGATTGTTTAACCTCTTAAACCCTATAGGAGCCAAATTGGGCACCTGTAGGTTTTAAGAGGTTAAAAAATACAAGTCCAGTTCAATGGTATTCTATTTTATTAATGTTATCTAAAGTTTAACTTGAATAGTACACACCATATAAAGTACAATAATTATGAAAGAAGATTTACAATACAATATCTGCTTTATAGAATGAATGAATGAATGAATAAATTAAAAAAGATTCCCAGCTAAATTAAATCACTTTGTTCTCACCAGAGTTGAAGCTGCTCTTCTTCACCATGTCGCGGTGTAGTCTTGTCCTGTAGCGTCTGAGAGAATAAGCTGTTGCTCTTGTGGCTGATTTCTTCAATTGTGATCGACTGCACTAGTGGCATTATATGAGCATGTGCCAAAACAAAATATTTACCGACATCACACGCAGTGGGAGGGGCAGGAGATAAAGGGGAGGGACATACAGTACTTTTGGAAAAGTACCATGCTTTTCGTATTCCCCCTGTTAGTTTCACTTTGTTTCAAAGTGTGTGTAAGATGTGTTTAAGATGAAAGTATTGTGAAAGCCAAGTACATGCTCTGAAATCAGTCAGATTCCTGTAAGTCATAAACTGATCACATGAACTGTGTCACTTCATATAGCACACTGTAAAATACTCCAGCAGCAAAATAAATATGATTATTCCTCATGCATAAAAATAAGAATTAGTTTTGAGTTAATAGATGTGCAGGTATTTTAACTACGCTCTTCACTTTGAATTTCATTATACATTTTTAATTATGTGTAATTGTCTCTTTTCTGTTGCGGTGAGTAATTATAGTATTTAAGCATGTAAGCTTGCAACTTAACCTGCCTTCATTTGTGAAACACTTACTTTGTGTACAAATTGTGCTCTGTGATCTCGCCTTGACTAGACACGTGCGCTTTGACGACAGTTGTATAGCTTTCTTATGATATCACTCAAAAGTTTAGGTTTTTCAGAAAGCATGTGGCTGGCTGTCTTTGTCCCCACTCCTCATTGGGTTTCCTCCTGATCACGGGACTGAGGCAGGAAGTTGCAGCAGGTGAGGTCATGCTGGAAATTTACACGGACCCCTCCGTCTTTGTGACTAATGCACGTGATCGCATGATTCACAGAGAAATCGGACACAATTAGAGGAGCCAGTGCAATCACAATGCAAATCAAAGAGTGAGACTAAAGTAGTTGGATATCACTCAAAAGCAGACATGAATGTGAACAGTTATGAAAGCTCTAAACAAAAAATACATATATTTGCATTGTTACATTTACTTTAGAGGTACTGCACAGTCTACTGTATATTATATTCATCAGGAACAGCTGCCTGCTCAGAGAACAATGCAGCGGTAAATTAAACATTAACCATCATAAAAGAACCCAGATTACACTATTCTTATTCGGCTACTGCACTACATTTATAAAGTATGTGGTCTTTTGCATCATGCTTTTTCTATCAGTTTAGGTGTTATTTATTTGTATATGTACTTTTGTGGTCATACCCTTTTAATCTTTTGGCCATTTTTCATAGAATATGAATGATAACACAAACATGTTTTTTTCCACTCATGGCCAAAGAACCCAGTTCACTCTTTTGAAAACATAATGATACAGAAACTACTCAAATGTCCCTTATCTAATATTTACATGGCCTTCAACAACTGCCAGGAAAACCTTTGGCCACAGCTGTATGCATTTGGTTAATTGTAAATCATTATTTCAATTGGATTGAGAAATAATTAAGACAAGTTTATTTGTAGAGCACACTTTCTACACAAGGCAATTCAAAGTGTTTACCTAAAATGACAAGAAGACAGATCAAATCAATCTATAAAACTTAATAAATTACATTAAAAGTGAAGGTTTCATTCTCATATGTACAGCTACCACAGCTGTTTACAGCCTGGCATTGGACCATTGTCAGAGTTGAGGCCTGTCTCTTCTGGAAGACCATTAGCTGCATTAAACTGAAACACAGCCCCACCATGTTTAGTCCTGACTCTGGGCCCAGCTGGAGACCTCTCCTGAGCTTGAGGTGCTTCATAAGTCACTGATGTACATTGGTGCTGCTGCTGCTGCTGCTGCTGCTGCTGCTGCTGCTGCTGCTGCTGCTGCTGCTGCTGCTGCTGCTGCTGCTACTACTACTATAATAATAATGATAATACTTAATTGCAAATCATTGGATGATTTGTTAAGAATATGGAATAGTAACATCTGAAAATGGTATGAACACCAGCCATCCACGGTTCAAGAGAAAGATCAAGACATAATCCTGTGGGATATGCCAGGTCTAACTGATAAAGAAGTGAGAGACAATAAACCAGAGATTGTCCTTTCTGAAAGAAACACCTCAGTGAAAGTTTGTGAAAAACTGGCTAAATAAACACAGATCTGGTAATTAAATTTGTGAATAAAGATACACACCATAGCAGTTGTCACTGGAGCGCCTGGACTTGTTAAAAAGACCTCATCAAGCTCCTAGAACAAATCCCAGGAAACATTGATCTGATACAGGTTCAGAAAATCAGTCTACTGGGAACAGCGCATAGGCGTTTTTTTGTCTCTGAAATAGAATCATCATCACTCACCTCAAGTTTGCACCTGGGACTGCAAATGTAAAACACACGCATTTAAAAGAAATATAATAATCATGAATGTATTTGTAACTAACTTTACATTAGGATGAGTCATCTTAAATCAGGAGCAGTACTAGACCATGAAGAGGCTTGTACACCAGCCCAGTTGTTTTAAAGTTGATTCTCTGAGTGGCAGTATGTATATTAGGGTTCAAACATTTTGTGCGATGAATAGGAGAGCGCATTGTCTTAAAATCGGAAGGTTCGAAAGCCAATTATTTTTTGAGGGTATATATTAAGATTTTCTGTCATTTTTTCAGGTGGTGTGTAACAATATAAGTTATTCAGAATTATCCAAATAGCAAATCCATAAATGTAGAAACTTAATCATTCTTTGATTGTTTGTGACCCAAAAATCTTGTGACTGAAAGAACTCTCAACTGACAACTTTTTTTTGCAATGAAAAAATGCCACATTATTTATTTTTTTAATTATATTTCACCGTAGTTTGAGACAATCTTTGATCCATTCACATATTCCAGATTGCATAGTGCATAATAGGAATTGGCAATACAATTATAGGCATTTGAGCTTGTGTAAAATGTAAATTTAAATAATGATGCGGGTATAAAGAAGTAGAAAATGTAGTAAGTTATGTTTATATTGGCCTTTACGGATAGCTCTGGCCTCAGCTGTTCATCCTGCGCTGCTTGGTCAGACATGGCAGGCCATCAGAAAACCTACTTGTTCCCACTCCACCTGTTCAAAAAACTATTAATCTGCCCCCGTCCAATAAAAGGCTTGGCTTCCTTCAAGAACCAATAGAAGCACATTAAACCCCCCCAGACCCAGGCCAATCCAGAGCTGCATTCAAATGTGGCCTGTCTTTATCAAGGTGCCACTCCAAATCCACATCCAGCGTATTCATGATTTGTGATCGTGAGGAGGGGCATCTTCAGGAGCACAGACTGGGGGCTTGTACAACATGGGGTCAGACAGGCTGCAGTGAAGGGCCACGGAGAGGGTTTCTGTGCTTTGTGTGATTTTTTATTTACATTTCTATCAAGGCTAAAACTGAGGAGAATCCAGCTTTGGTGCTGGTTAGAGCAAGTGCGACTGCTGACTGCACTGTGTGGGGCCTTTTCCATCTGGACCGTACTGCGTTTCTGTCACACTGACGTGGAGGAGAACAGTTCTCATGGATCCAAACATCCAGGGTTCCTTCCTCTTCAACAACAGCCTGAACCAGTTTTCCTCAGACCTGAAGGCTCCAGTGTGCCAGTATTCTGTTCCCAACTCTTTCTACAAGCTCAACCCGAATCTGAACAGCCCTCTGCCCGGGACGCCCCACGGCATCAGTGACATCCTGAGTCGCTCCATGGTGGGAGTGGGCTCCACGGGCACCGGCGCCCTGCTGTCCGGGTACACCCCTATGGGCAGCTTTGCCCCAACTATCTCCAACACACCTGTGTACTACAACCGGGACTACAACTCCTCACTGAACAGCTTCAACAAAACGTCCACCGAGTGTCCCATGAAGGGGCGCAGTGTGGGCTGCTGGGCGGACAGCAGCTGTGAGTGGAGGACGGGGCGGACACAGTGCTCCAACAGTGAGTCTCCAGAACACACTCATCACACATGCATGTATAGAGTAAGGAGCTGCTCATGTGCTCGCTGCTGTGCCTCAGACCAATAAATATAGCTTTTATTCATTCTTCATTAATGTGATCAAATGTTTAATAAATAATAATAATAAAATAAAAAACCTAAAGTTAGTTAGGGTTCTGTATTTAAATGTGTTATTGGTGCTATGTTGGTCACAAAAAAAACAAAACAATTTGAATTAAGGTGCAATATTTCCATCAAACTTAATTGAAAACTACCCAATGTGTCTCAAATGACATATTGCAACAGTAATGCCATGACAAAATGTTAAGCATTATTTTAGTTTAGTTTAGTTTAGTTTTTTCCAATTTCCACAATTAAATACAGAACCACTTTCAGCATATGTATCATGAAAAAAAGGCCTCCCAAGAAGCTCAGAGCTCATAAGGTTTTGTGTTTTTCTGTTGTAGACAGTGGTCCTCTCGGAGAGATGCAGAGCAGGAAGAAGCACACCAGGCCAACATTCAGTGGACATCAAATCTTTGCTCTGGAGAAGACTTTTGAACAGACCAAGTATTTGGCCGGCCCTGAGCGCGCCCGTCTGGCCTACTCTCTGGGGATGACAGAATCACAAGTGAAGGTAAAACCTGCTCGTCTTTATGTCAAGAATTACATAAGACATTCCACGGATGCTTCAGCGGCTGTTTGTGTTTGTGTTTTAGGTGTGGTTTCAAAACCGGCGCACCAAGTGGAGGAAGAAGAGCGCCTCTGAGCCCAGCTCCACACAGGTGTCGCACGCAGGACAGAGCGGCGAGGGCTCAGAAAACGAGGTGGAGGACGAGGAGTACAACAAACCCCTGGATCCCGACTCTGACGACGACAAGATCCGCCTGTTGCTACGGAAACACCGGCGGGCGTTCTCTGTGCTGCGCCTGGGACCACACCAGGTCTGATCCTGCCCCCTGTACAGTATTTAAGCACGGGCCGCTCCAAAGACAAGCATGCTGTAAACACAGAGATGTAATATATTTAACTGAGATGCAACACACATCAATGAATTAGAATTTTTTAAGTTAAATTATCTATTATTAATGTGATAATTTAACTTTAATTTCAAAATAAAAGTGTATTCCATAATCAGAGCAGTATTCTAGTTTATTGATGTGTCCCTCTGTATTAAGCTAGTCCACTGCAGCACTTTGGAGACATTACTATACAGTATATACTGTATAAAAGAATTGTACATGATTTTTTTTTTCATTAAAATTAAAAATACAAAAAAGAACTATGCATGAAATAATTGACGAAATAAACAATGTAAATATATGACTGTTGTGTGGAGTTTTTGAAATCCATTTGAGTTTATGTAATCGAAAAGGCATCCGGTGCGTCGGGTCAAAGCGGGTAACGACAAAAACACACTGACACAGATAAACTGAATGGTAATTGATCCTTTTTGATTTCAGCAACGTTCCCATGAAGTGATTTCATAAAATTAAAACTGTTCACAAACAAAACTATGTTAAAAACTTTTTACGACATATGAATATACAGTATATTCTCACACCAAGCCTTTTTCTGTGACTCCTTGGTGGTTGAGAAGATGAAAAGATATGGCTTATGTAACGTTCACCTGTATGAGATGGTCTTAGATGAACTTTATGAAAAGCACCTTTCCGCGCAGCCTAGTTAGATGACTTATATTGATACAGTTTGATCGACAGATTGAACTTGTTACGACATTGTTTTGTTTTGAGCGGAATAGTTTTGAGAGACAAATATTTAGACAGCCTTACACAACCGTTCCAATGCGTTGCGATCCTGGCCTAGAATTGAAAATCACACTAATATGAATTTTGACATTTAGGCTGACTGGAATATACACATAACACATGTGACTTTTGCTATAAACTGCAATTAAAGACTTTTGGCTTAATATTTATCCAAATCTATGTTGAATCAAGCCCATTCTAATCTAGTTCTAATCTAAAGCGAGACTAAAGACAAAGGAAACTGTCTGCGTGATGTGTTTGGTAAGCCACCATCTGAACTTCAGCAGCCTCATGTCTTCCTCGACGGCGTGGAGCTCAACCTAGTGAAAGAATTTAAATGCCTAGGCTTGACTTTGGATCCAAATTTAACATTTAAAAAGCACATCAAAAGGATCACACATACAGTAAATTGTACAGAATTTCAGACACATAAGGCCTTTTATGCCTTTTTTTCCCAGTGCTGCATCAGTGTTCATTTCGGCAACTAAAATATTTAGTCATAATTTAATAGTCATAATCAAGTCATAATAATAGTCACAGTAATATTTTTGCTGACTAAAAATAGACTAAAACTAAATTAAAACTATGACTATAATCTCCAGATATTTCCGTTGACTAAAAAAGGACTAAACAGAAATGAAAAGAAGGGACTAAAATAATCCAAACTTCAGTGACTTTAGTTTGAAAGAGCCTCGTATTTGTCGTATATTGTCAAAGGAACAGCTCTAGCTGTGTTTCCATAATGTGGGAGACGCTTCATGAAGCAGAGAATATTATTAAATAAGTTTGACAACAATAATATAATATTAAGGTCACTGAATCTATTTCAAATTTAGTCGACTAAATTTACATGGAATTTTTGTTGAAAAACTAAAAACAAGATTTTTTTGACTAAATCTATTAAATTCCATTTTCGTCAAAAGACTGAAACTAAATTAACCCATTAAATATCTTTTTTAAAAAGCTATAAAAATCCTCGACAATAAACCTTTCTCATTTCATCACTGCACTGTTTTAGATATACAGTAGTTTACTCAGTTTTGATCATTTTGTTCATTTTAAAAAGTCATGCATGATCTGGCTCCTCCTCCACTTCGGGACTTCATCAAACCTAAGGAATGGGCACCGCGGCTCGAGGAGACTGCGAGGTACCACGCAGACACACCACATTCTGTCAAAGCAGGGCCGGCCCAGCCTGATAAGCAGACTATGCAGCTGCTTAGGGCCCCCCAATAGTACATACATTTACAGGTGCCTCATAAATTTCTGTTAACACATCAAGTAAATGATTCTTACATTCGCATTCTTATTTCTTTTTATCTAGTATTGAGTGATAAAAAAAAAAAAAATCTTAATTGAAGAGTAAAAACTCCCCCCACCGGCAGAATTTTTACTCAAATCAAGGGCATACTGTATATACTAATTTTAAGAAGATTTTTGATTTCTTGATTTCTTTTTGCAGCGTAGTCTACTTTCTTTCACAAACATAGTGAAGTTGAAGGGGAATTGACTGGCTCAATTATGGGAAGATACATCCATCCGAAATGAAATAGAAGTTACAAGGCCCCCATGGCATAATTCCGCTTAGGGCCCTGTGAATGCTTAGGCCAGCCCTGTGTCAAAGAGACTCATTATTGTAGGTTTCCTCTGACCATAAGAGAATGTCCATCACTGGCCACCTTTGACAGTGGATGAAAGAAAATCAAATGTGCAACCACTTTTAATCTGGCCTTTTGCTCTTCTGTCTATGTCTTCCTGTAATTGTGTGTAAATGTTTTTTTTTTTTTTATTGTTGCTGTGTCACCTGCCTAGGGACTGTAGATGGAAATTAGCATCTATGTTATAATCTGGCATATTCACACTGTAATCACAGATGTTCATTAATATGCATTGTCTCTATCAAAATAAATAGAGTTGCATGTAACATGAAATTAATAATAGGCTATACACACACAAATTGAACATTTCATGAACATTTGAACATTTATAACCACAATTCTTCAATACAATAGGGTTTTTTTGTATTTTAAATGTCCACCCTGTAGGTTTGTGATTATCTGAAAGTCAAGGCTTATCCACAAAAACAAATAAAACTCTGTGGTCTAATCATAACCAAAAGCGGTCAAAATGAAACTGTAAGCCAAACCAACAGAAGCGGAGGGGGGCAAAGGTCAAAACTGCAGTGATTTACTCTGGGTTCTGTCCTAATTGAAGACAATGACCCCCAGAAGCCATTTAGCATAAAATCAATACCAACAGACGAGCTCTTTCCCCACACACTGTCCCTCATGGCCCAGAGAGACAGACATGATCAAAATCTACGACTGAGAGGAGAAAACACTGAGCGGCACACATGTGTTGCATAGTGAAAAGCCATAATATTACCACCAGCCGATAGCTCGCATTCATGTTACAGTCTAATCTATTTCAGTTGGAGCAGGTGCCAAATCTATGAAATCTATGAAAATGCTATACTTGTGGATTCACAAACCTGCCATGTTTTCCTTATGGCTGAAAGTCCTTTCTACTGGCTAAAATCATGTTTGTTTGTTTTTAATATTGTCACCAACTTTGGACACCTTTATGAGAAAATAATTAGACCCTAGCTCATAATGTGCTGACAAAGCAGACATTGAACTTTGTGACTTTGTTTTTGTTTTACGTGGATTGGCCCAAGAATTACAGAGAAATTAGCAATAAGCCATGATGAGTGATCTGCATTGATACCATAGTTGTTACGATATCATTTTCAGCTGCCCTCCACCTCAATTTTAAGCCATGTCCACACAAGTCCTGATGTTTTCATGAGTTCATATTTCTCTACATCTGTGTGAAAAAAGATCTCTGTCCACACGACCATTTTAGCAAAACTCTTGACAGAAAAGTTCCATTCTTTTGGTCAATTTCACCAGGAAAATAACAACAAATAGCCTTCCAATAACAATGATCATGAATGAAAAGGAGCAGAAAGAAGTACAAGCTAATATCTGCCCCTTATCAACACAAAGCCACCTACTATTTCAAGATATAACAATGACTCATAATACAGAGCAATATAACAACTACTCTACAGTTTCATATCTTTGTAACATTGACCATTTTAAATTCTTATTCAATGCATATATACACTTAGATTTTTTAATTTTAACATCAAGACTGTTCCATAAACCAACACCTTTACTTGAAATACACTGAACAAAAATATAAACGCAACACTTTTGTTTTTGCTCCCATTTTTATGAGATGAACTCAAAGATCTCAAACATTTTTATGCACAAAATAACCATTTCTCTCAAATATTGTTCACAAATCTGTCTAAATCTGTGATAGTGAGCACTTTTGCCAAGATAATCCATCCCACTTCACAGGTGTGGCATATCAAGATGCTGATCAGACAGCAGGATTATTGCACAAGTGTGCCTTAGACTGGTCACTATAAAAGGCCTCTCTAAAATGTTCAGTTGTATCACACAGCACAATGCCACAGATGTCACAAGTTTTGAGGGAGCGTGCAGTTGGCGGTGACAGCAGGAATGTCCACCAGAGCTGTTGCTCGTGTATTGAATGTTCATTTCTTTACCAAAAGCCGTCTCCAAAGGCGTTTCAGAGAATTTGGCAGTACATCCAACCAGCCTCACAACCGCAGACCACGTGTAACCACACCAGTCCAGGACCTCCAAATCCAGCATGTTCACCTCCAAGATCGTCTGAGACCAGCCACTCGGACAGCTGCTGCAGCAATCGGTTTGCATAACCAAAGAATTTCTGCACAAACTGTCAGAAAGCGTCTCAGGGAGCTCATCTGCAGCTCGTCGTCCTCATCGGGGTCTCGACCTGACTCCA
>OMNZ01033344.1:0-14324 GCA_900303255.1 Lesueurigobius sanzi | reverse complement strand
TAATGACCGTCATAGACACTGGATTCACTTTAACCTGCCATGTTATTCTTACAGCTGAAAGTCCTTTCCACTGGCCAACATCACGCACATGTTTTTGAATATTGTGTCCACTTTTGGACACCTTTTATGAGAAATAAATTAGACCATAGCTGTGCTGACAGAGAAGACATTGGACTTTGTGACAGTTCTTGTTTCATGTGGATTGGCCCAGGAATTACAGAGAGATTAGCGACAAACTAAGGCTAAAAACATGCATTTTGACAGTCACCACATTAGGGCTGCTCAATTTTGGGCAAAATGAGAATCACAATATTTTTGTTCAAGATAGAAATCATGATTCTTCAAACGATTCTTTTTGAGTTTGAAAATAAAATGCATTTATTCAGCATTTCGGCAAAAAAAAAAAAAACCTCATTGTGTCAGTTCACTTTAGTTATAATTAAGTCATTATGTCATATCTGCAGTATTATAAGCATGATACTTATGTGCCCTGCATCATACACTGAACATTGAGTCTGTTACACCATCCACTGGTGATATAAACAGACTGTCAAAGGAGAGAAGAAAAACAGTCTTACCTTTCTAGCAGAGGCTTCGTTAGCATCTTTTGCCCCATTAGGCTGTAGCTAATAGTTTACACGTCAACGGAAAATGCCAAAAGAATTGTTCCAACTCGATTCTATTAATTTGGAGATCGTGTGACCCAAGAATCAAAATCGTGATCAAAATTCAATTAATTGCACAGCCCTACACCACATTCACGACCACAAACTTTACAGCTGCTCACGGTCCTCTGTTTGCCTTCATGCTGCAAGATGTGTCCAAAATGACAAGGCAAAATAGCGTCAGAAGTTTCAAAGAGGACAATTGGGTTATTAGTTAACTCCCATCAGCTTGTTAGACCTGACTTCTTGCCCCCCACCGCACAGCGCATGCGCAGGATCATCGACCATAAACAATAACATTCAACTTGTCTATAGCAGCATACAGCCTCTTCAAAGTCCCGATGTGAGTCCGACCTGATCCACAGTGGGCCGTGGAGGATTTACACAACAGTCATAGGTCGGCCCGGCAGCAGCAACATGTGCCTGGGAGAAGAGGTAATCAGGTTTACAGTGTTTTGCGTGCGGAGGAATCACATGCAGGAGTCGATGCGGGAGATGGAATGAGTAACGGGCCGCGGTATCGATCGAGATAAATCAAGCATGAGCGCACTACAGCGGCGGGTTAGAGGAGAGTCTGGGAGAGTCTGGGAGCACGGGGCTGTGTCAATCAGAATAAAGCCCTCGTGGTCACGCCTGGTTGTGGTGCATCAGATGCGTTCCCCGCCGTCACCGCAGGAACAGGCCGCCCTTTTGTACAGTCTGCTACCGTGACATCACATGGAAGTTAGGAGCTAAAAGTAGATGTCGATGGCGAAGGAAAAACAACCAGCAGCATCTCCATCACGATGAACTTCAAAAAGTGTGAGTTTTGTTACGGAGATCTGTCTAACCCAGCTGTGGTGGTAGTTCAGCAGTGGTGGAAGAAGTACTCAATATTCTTACTTAAGTAAAAGTACAGATACAATTTCTACTGAAGTAAAACTTTGGCAAAAATTCTTCAGTCTTCATCTGTACTCTGTAGTTGAGGTGTAGGATGTTTCTACACCTCAACTACAGAGTACAGAAGACTGAAGAATTTTTGCCTAAGATGGACAACTCCTGTACGACTGAGAACCTACACAAACGGATTACTGAAGTAAAAGTATCCACAAAATGTACTTTATAAGTAAAAGTATTTTTAAGAGCTTAATGTGCAGGATTTTTTAAATCATTTGAATCAAATCAGGACTAAACGAGTAAACCACCAATTAAGGTCTAAACCAGGACTAAACCAAGTCTAAAACAGGACTAAACCACAACTAAACTACCACTAAATCAGGTCTAAATCAGGTCTAAACCAGGTCTAAACCAGGGCTAAACCAGGTCTAAAACAGGGCTAAACCACAACTAAACTACCACTAAATCAGGCCTAAACCAGGTCTAAACCAGGACTAAAACAGGTCTAAAACAGGACTAAACCACAACTAAACTACCACTAAATCAAGACTAAACCAGGTCTAAACCAGGTCTAAACCAGGACTAAACCAAGTCTAAAACAGGACTAAATCACAACTAAACTACCACTAAATCAGGTCTAAACCAGGACTAAAACAGGACAGGACTAAACCACAACTAAACCAGGTCTAAACTACGACTAAATCAAGTCTAAACCAGGTCTAAACCAGGACAAAATGGGTAAACCACTAAACCAGGTCTAAACTGACTAAACCAGTTCGTCACAGAGAGGTCACTTTGAAAATAAAATACTTTTACTTGTAACCCAGTTTTACAAATGTAGTGGAGTGGAAAGTGCAGATGCAGGCTCTGAATTGTAGTGAAGTAAAAGTAAAAAGTACTCATCATAAAATGTACTTAAGTAAAGTAAAAGTACCTATACTGTAATTCATACTTGTTACTTTGTTACTTTCCACCACTGATATTCACAGCATCAAAAACAATCCATCAACAGCGGTTTTTCTTCGAGACCTGAATCCATCTCCTCTCCGTCGCTCGGACGCACGAACGGGAGATTAGTTTAACATTATTCCTGAAAATCCAAGGGGTGAAAAAAAAGGCAGAGTTGAGATTTATACCCAGACTCCCGGGAGAAAAACCGCTGGGAAAGATTATGGAGATGACGACTGTCCTGAAATGAGCGGTCTGTCTGATAATGGATGATATCTCTGCGCTGGTGACACGGGGCTAAAGGTATTCGGGGCCGAGAGAGAGGAGGAAGATGGAAGGAGCGCATGTTTCAGGGGGGGAGAAGGGATGACGAATGACCGGACAAGTGCATGCACGCAGAAACCATCCTTTTGCATTATTACTTTCGTGCGCCAAGTGCCTCTAAAGTTCACGCCGAGTTCAGAGAAAGCGGCTCCCTCCCGACCCCTTCATACAGTGTTTGCGGGTTACAGCTCACCCTCCTATACCTGTGTGATTGATTGGATGGAAATATGCAGGGGTTACCTCTCCCTTTCCTTGGCCCGGCCCCTCTTGACTTATCGGGAGCGCATGCATCCACTCGCTCGCGCCGGGAACAATGCCCACGAGCGCTGTTATCACATGCCGGAGTTTATCTAGGTAAATAATTGCAGATCAAACCAGCGTCACTCAGGGAGAGGCGAAGATGACGAGAGACGCCCCACGCCTGATTCCTGCTATATAAACATCGCAGGCCGCCTAATGAAGCCTCTACGCGGGGAGAGACCGCCTGAGGGCACCGCTCTGGCATGTATGGGGCATTTCATCTATTCAGAGCAGTGACAGACGCATGATGCTACTTTAATCCGGGGCCCGAACGGTATGGATATTTGGAGTCCGATTCCAAGAGAGTTGGAAAGGTCGATCGCCGATATGTAAGCTGATAAGATTACTGGGTAAATTTGTTGCCATTTTGTGTTCATGGTGAAATTGCAGGTCCGACTCTACGGAAGTTAAAATTGAAAAAATAATATATTTTCCACCCGCTACATGCTCCAGCAATGTCCCGCGCTGTACTGTGAGCCCACACCTATCCCACTCAATTGCCGCTATAAGCCTGCACCGTCACTCTAAAAGTTGCATGTTCGGGCTGAGGCAGCAGTCATTCACCAGCTTAACATGGAGACTGCAGTTACGCGGACGGCCAGAGGTGGCAGTCACGAGTATGAAAATGATCAAACTCCGTTGAGTCCCTTTAAGCTGATATTGGTTTTGTTTTTAGTGCAATTTGTAACATTTACAACAAACTGCTGTGTAAATATATCCACCAGCTTTGGTCCATTACAGTTTCTCACAGACAATTAGCAAAAAGTAAGTGATTATATCTAAAAAATATATATATTTTGGTGACTTTTCTCATGTCGTCCTTCCACTGAAACTAAAACTGAGCCACACAAACTTATTTCCTTTGAGTTTTTTTTTGTTAATTTCCCATTTTATTTTCTTCACTCTCTGACATTGACAACAGTGGAAATCTCAGCTCACAGGAAGTGCTACTACAAACAGGAAATGCTTTTACAACAAAAGTGGGCGGGGCAGGTGTATAGGTGAATATTATTACGGGTAAGGATTCAATTAAAGAAATAAATGTTTCACTTATTAAACACAATTCTTTATTGGCTAATTTAATATTAGGGATGCACCGATCCTGCTTTTTTGCTTCCGATACTGACACTTGGGGTTTGAGTATCTACTGATATCCGATACAGAAAAAGTAGGTTTGTAGATGACATATTTGTTGCTTATTTAAACTGTTTTGTAGTGGGGGAAAAACGGATTGGTCCGTGTAATATTAATATAGAGAAATTCCATCATGAAATAATCTGATCATTAAAGCAATAATAATATGTTTCACCAGTAATTCTGTGACCCGAGATCTTGCCATGTGTCCCCTGGTGGCCCTGAGGCAGGAATTTACCAACAGGAACAATGAAGTCTAAAGTCCAGAGGTGAACTATCTGATGTGCAAAAAGTGAACTGTTATCAAGGTCCTTCTGTCAGTTGTTGTATGACCCAAGGGAGATTTATCAGTTGGAAAAAAAACAATGCTTTTGAGACAGAATGCCAACTAGTCTGTCTAAAATGTGTCATGCCATGTCTGGTCAAGATAAGCCAGTCACTCCTACTCTCTTGAAAGGAAGGACCGTCTGGGACCCAGCTCACAGCAAACATTTACTCTGATAATAATGACGGAAATTCTTTCGCAGCATTCAAGAAAATGAACACGCTCTCCTGTAAGCAACACAGTTTAGCGGTCCCCCTGTTGAATTGGCAGAAGATGTCACCGTTTCTTAGGTACCTCTATGTTTTTTTGAGATATTTTTTCATTAATTTACTCAACAAACCAGCCATGTTAGTTTTGATACAGACAGGCATCATGCAACTTTGTGCTCAGGGGAAAAAAGTTAAAGCTTGTCCATAATCAGAAGCAAAAAGGAGCAAAAATAACCTAAATGCTGTTATAGAAAGTCAGTGCGAGCTCGAAAACACAGCAAAATGCTTCAAAATGAGGCCACTCTAGTTGAAATAATAAGCAATCGGAGGTGCACCGACCACGGCGTACTGAGGGCTGTGTTTTGTTTTAGTGCATTCTCAATGGTCTCTAAAGTACACCATGTTTGTGAGCAACCAAACAGAGATGCAGTTTCTGAACATTTACAGTTAAATGTTCTTTTCACCATCTAGTTTTAGTTCAACGAGATTTAGACCTACAGGGGCTCGTCAAAAAATCATGAAAAAGTTGATTTATTTCTGTAATTCCATTCAAAAAATGAAACTTTGATAATGTATTCCACACAGACTGATATATTCCAAGTGTTTATTGGTTTTAATTTTGATGTTTATAACTGAAAACTAATCAGAAAATAAGAATATTGTGAAGAGGTTGAATATTGGAGACGCCTGGTGCCACACTCTGATCAGATAACTGACTCTAAACACCTCAAAGGCCTTTAAATGGTCTCTCAGTCTAGTTCTGTAGCTGCACAATCACCGGGAAGACTGCTTTGTTCATGATATTCTAATTTTTTGACGAGCACCTGTACATTCTTAATTTGAGCATAATATCAATATGTCAAAAGCACTTTAGAACAACACTTGGAAGACCATTGACCAAAGTGCTTTCCAAAAAAAATATATCATAAAAAGTAATGATCTAATTATATACAATTTTCATGATCGTTGAGCGGCCTAAAATATCCAGATCGGTGCATCTCTGTAAGCAACCATCTGAATACTTTTATATAAAAATACAGCACGGGCATAGAGTAACTTTTGTCACATTGTACTATGTGAACAATGACAGAACCATTTCCTACGACTACACACGATGGTGACACGTTTGTATTCAATAAAACGCATTACTTTGAAGCAAAATTCTGATCGAACGTCTCTTAAAAGTACGGAAGTATGTACTCAAGTAAATGTAATTAAGTAAAGCCCATCTGCTATGAATAAGATGACCAGTATGTTTGCAGAAAATGCCTTGTCCTCGTATCAGTACTCAGTATGCAGTATTGGCAAATACTCAAATCAAAGTACTCATATCAGTTTGTGAAAAAGTGGTATTGCTGTATCTAGGGCTGTCACTAACGATTATTTAGGTCAGTGGTTCCCAAAGTGGGGGTCGGGACACCCAGGGGGGTCGTGAGACCCTAAACTGGGGGTCCCCAGATGAATTCAAGATAAAATAGAAAGACAAAATAACAGTGATTGTTAATGTAATGTTTAGTTTAGGAAAACATATAATTGTGAATTGGGCCAAATAACAAAATAAAAATGCAATAATACATATATATATGTTTTGAGAGAGTTCCACAGTTTAACCCCCTTAAAGGACAAGTTGGATTGTCAAAGGATGTTCTGAACTTTGGGAGCACACAGTCCCCACTGACTGAGGCTCTGAGAGCAGACTGACGTCTCACCATGAGCCCAGAGAACAGTGGTGACACACAGTTGTTCAAACATTTAAAAGTCAATTTCAAAATAGTAAACAAGTTTACTAGGCTACTTTTCTTGCATTTCTGTGACAGTGCCCCAAAAACGTGACCCTGCAAGTTGTGAAATGTGCTTATAAAGTCATCTATATGAAGAAATGGGATTTAAGAAGTCTGTTAGGAAAGTTACGAATCTTTTTGGACCACATCTATCAATTTAATTTACTCTCTCCCTCTTTCATTATTTGTAACAAAATAATCAAGTATCGTGCCTTTAATCAATGAGTTGTTTCAGCTCTAGGTGCATCCCTAACGTAGGCCAAGCCAGCAATTTTCTTCCACTAGTAAATGAAATTATGAAGGGAGGACGCGTAACACTAGGAGGCTATGAAAGTGAGTTTCATGTTACAAGGACAAACCCATTAGAGTCAAAATATTCACATTAGAAGCGGGTCACAATAGAATTCATCATGATACATACAAGAGTTGTCAGTGGTTGTTCATGTCACGCGCGTATCACCGAGAAACCAGCGTGACCTCAGCCATCGTCAAGGCTATGCCCTCAGCCTTAAAACATGCAGACGGCGTAGCTGGCTGCATGTATTCTTAGCCTTTCCCTCCGCTTGTTGCTTCTGCCCTTTGCATGTTGGATCTATGGCCGAGTTATGCCAGGACTTTGCGCGGCCCGAAAACCCTGCATCCCACAGACGCCGCTTCCCCTTTGAACTGAACGCCGCTGCACATTCGCCCTCATTGAAGTGACTTGCCTCGGAGTTTTAAAAGTGTCCCGTGTCAGCGAGCGAAGAGCGCTGTATCCAAAACGGCGCGTACAGCTGTTGAGGTATCATTAATTTGCACCTTGACAAAGCTGCGACCTCCGATATGTTTCGAGGTAATCAAAAGTCCCCCGGGGGCCGCGAGCAGACGACGGCGCTAACTCCAAGAAATTAAGGAGATAATTAACGCCGAGTATGACTGATTTATCCGCGGCTTGGTAATGCAGAGTCGCCGGCTGCCAAGAACCTTTTAAGAGCAGGAGGCAAGCATTTTGTCGTTACGAGGTCAACCGGTAAATGGATAGCTACATTTCAAAGCTGAACTCCCACGGTAAACTTTCGCTTAATTTGTGGTTAAGTGCAGGGCGCAAATAAGACGTGCCCGCGCATATCCGAATACAGGCGGAGAGTGAGGAGCTCTGGATTATACAGATGAAAAGGTATATGCAGAAAGAACACTGTTGCTTCGGAAAGTAACACAAGAGTAAAGGTCGTATCAAGAGGCAAGATGAAGTCATTGAATTGGACTGTCCAGTTCAGTGCAAACGGCTACTACCACGACCACTATACTACACCGTTATCTGAACTGCTACTAAAGAAGCACCTTTCAGAGTCAGGAGCTTTATACGGACAGGCTACCAGGAGTAGGGCGACCAGACGTCCCAGTTTTTCCCGGGACAGTCCCAGTTTCGAGCCCTCTGTCCCATGTCCCTGTGAATTTACAGTATCTGAAGCCATTGCTTTCACCCAGTTTTCCGCAACCTCAGTCCCAGTTGTCCCCGATTTTCACAAGTGCCTTGTCCAAAGCAGCATGTTTACGTGATACTTTATGACTTTTGGCCGAAAAGACGAAAAATGTGAGAAAAAAATGCAAGAAAACTGAGAAAAATTATGAAAAATGGAAAAAAAAGCATGAAAATTATGACAAAAATTATGAAAAGAAAAATGACAAAAAAAAATATGAAGAAAGGTGAGGAAAATTATGGAAAAACATGAAAAAAAAATATATATATGAGAAGAATGTGAGAAAAAAAATGCAATTAAAATGTGAGAAAAATTATGAAAAATGAAAAAAGCACGAAAATTATGACAAAAATTATGAAAAGAAAAATGACAAAAAATATGAAGGTGAGGGAAATTATGTGAAAAAAATGAAAAATTTGGGAAAAACTATGAAAAAAAATACAAAAAAGCAAGAAAAATGTGAGAAAAATTATGAAAAATAGAAAAAAAGCACGAAAATTATGGCAAAAATTATGAAAAGAAAAATGACAAAAAAAATATGAAGAAAGGTGAAGAAAATTATGGAAAAACATGAAAAAACACCCCAAATATGTGAGAAGAATGACGAAAAATGTCCAAAGCAGCATATTTACTTGATACTTTATATGATTTTTGGCCGAAAAGACAAAAAATGTGAGGAAAAAAATGCAAGAAAAATGTGACAAAAATTATGAAAAATTGAAAAAAGCATGAAAATTATACCAAAAATTATGAAAAGAAAAATGACAAAAAAAATATGAAGGTGAGGGAAATTATGGGAAAAAAAATTTAAAACGAAAAATGTGGGAAAAACTTTGAAAAAAATACAAAAAAAAAAATCAAGAAAAATGATGACAATTTTCTTTTTATTATGAAAAAGGTGAGGAAAATTTTTGGAAAAACATGAAAAAACACCCAAAAAAGGTGATAAGAATGACGAAAAATGTCCAAAGCAGTATATTTACTTGATACAGCAACTGAACTAATTAAAAAGCTCAATTGTCGATCACCTATTAAAGAAACAAGGTCTGTGCACACTACCATCTCCCAGGCAGGGTTGAATCTTTTCCATTACTATCACGCCTGGAAATGACATGAATAAATGATTATTTTTGCACTGCAGACAAACCCAAAATTGTGATTATAAAAAGATTGCTTTTATGCAACGAAAAAAAAAAAAAACATCATTTAGGATCTGCCAATTCTACCCGACTGATCTCACCAACTTCAGTGGAACACAAAGCAAACAGGAGCCTTTATTCTCTGACTGACATGACTGATATTTTTCGAGTGCCTTCATGCGACGCCAAAAAAAGAAGCAACGGTTTTACTACGGCATGTCTAAACCCAAACTAATGACCCTGCACCCGGGCCCTGCAATGTGACTCCCGTTTCAGCAGCCTATAGGAGCACAGAGGTACAGACCAGCCGTGTTTATACACAGTTCAAAGGGTCAGAAGGTCAGTGCCATTATCCCAATCATGGGCTCAGGCACAGAGTGGATACATTGGTCAATAATGATCATCAAAGCAAAGAATGAACGCCGATAAGAACCATTTCTACAGAAGCTCGAGGCAACTGAAGCGACATGTATAAAAGCTTGAAGATACAAGCAGATGCCTTGCTGATTTTGTAGTGTAGAAATAGGCAGAAAGAGGGAAGCCTATTTCTTACCTATTTCTACACTACAAAATCAGCAAGGCATCTGCTTGTATCTTCGATTCCTGATTGTCCGTGAGGAGCACCTGACTATACAACTCTGCTCCATCTGACCCAGTGAAGCGCTCACTTCTCCTTATTTTTGCTTATGTATAAAAGCTTGTTTTCCTTTTGCACCACATGGCAGAGTTATCAACATTGTGAACACATTCTGCAAACATTTAGGTAATTGTAGTTAAATATAAAGAGGAAACTAAATTCATCTTCTTTCTTGGTGTTGTGGTCTAGTGTGTTCAAACAAGTATCCCAAAGAACTTAGTCTCTAACATCTTTCTGAAAGTTTCATCAAGAATCCCGATAGAAAATGGAGATATTCAAGAAGGATCATCTTTAAAGAACCACAATGAGGCTAAATCAGGACTAACCCAGGTCTGAACAAAAGAAGGCAACAGGGATTGACCTAAAAAAGCCCAGGCCTATACTGTATACCTTCCATTGATGAAGCCTAAAGTAGAGCTAAACCTGGACTAAACCACAAACAGGCTTAAACAGCGGCCTCATTACACACTTGAAGACGATTGCATACCATTTACCCCCTTGTGTTGTTCTGTAAAGTATAGGCCAACTGTGGATACGGAAGCTCTGGCCCTCAGTAAACAACTGTCAGCACACTCCTACCATTTGAAGCTTTGTTTGACATTGTAAAAGTGTGTTTTCTCTGGCTCCATTAGCAGCCAGGCGTCTGCTCCCTGCTCCTCCGAGCGGAGATCGTTCTGACAACTGGGCGGCGCGGCGGCCGAGCGCTTTGCAAGAAGGTAGTTGGTTCTAATCCCGGACTAGAAGTGGCTTTTCTGTGTGGATCTTGCATGTTCTTTCTGTGGTTGTGTTAGAGCTGGGTATCATTCATTTTTTTCGATACTAGTACTTCAACGATGCTTGTTTACGATACCGGTACCAGATCAATGCTTTTTTCGATACCTATTCTAAATTATTTGTCATCTACACAAAAAAGTTAGTATCTAGATAAGTTTAAATGACCTATATCTAAATTTGAGCTGTTAGGTTTAAGTGGCTCATTTGACCTGATTCTAACCACTTGTTCTAAAAGGTGTCTTTGACTTTATTTCCTTTTTTATTTAAATTTATTTGCCAATGGGGTAAGAAAATTGGTCTTGTCCTTTTAGCAGTTTTATTTTCGTAATTCAAGCGAGATTACCATAGAATCAGTAAAAATTGTCATGAAATATGCCCAATAATCTAGTCCAAACTGCTCTGAACAACACTAAAATTCTCAAATCAGGTAATTGATACTGGTGATTGATGTTTAGTTTTGTTGTGTAGAACAGTGTTTCCCAACCAGGGGTACGGGGACCCTTGGGGGTACGCGACAGCTTTCCAGGAGGTATTTGGAATCATTTAACACATTGAGTGCCAAAAATTAAAACTATATTTTTTGGGGGGGTTTTTTATTACGAAACTAGACACTTTAACACACCTTATGTGTGATTTTGGGAGCTCTGTCATCAACAGAACAGAAATAAATGAACAAAACTTGTGAAAAGTCACCGATTCTGTACATTTCGTCTGGATATTTGACCTGATATCTCTGTTTCTAGAGTAAAAATAGTGATTTTGAGGAAAACAGCCTCTTTTTATCTTAACTTTTCTCAGGAACCGAGGCACGTAGAAATAAACGCTTCTCACCCACTGAGAGCTTAGAGTCTCACCTTTCCAATGGCCATAACATACACTGTGGTGCTACAAATATCATGAAAAATGGTTTGGATTGCTGGCACTCTAGGGGATAAATCCCAAAAACAGTGCGGCACTCAATGTGTTAAGATAAAAGATAAATTGTATTTTTGATTAGAGTTGGGGGATATTAACAAAAATGAATATCTCAGTATTTTAGTGGGACTGTCTCGATTATGCTGATCAAGTGATATTTTTGCAAACCATCAGAAGTATATAAAAATGTGTTGGTAAATGTATTCATTTAGATGTGTGTCATCAAAAGGATCATAATCTTGAACAAACTGCAGAAAAAATAACATTTTTATACTTTTTTGAGAGAGAACACATCAAAGATATGCCAGTTTTTGCAGATTTATGTTAATTTCTTGACTTTGAAGATATACTCGGTTTGTAAATTTACCTACAGTATCTTCCAAACAACAGTTTCAATATGATCTTGTAGACGATATATCTCCCACCTCTATTTTTGATTATTATGTTCAAAAGAAAAGCTATTTTTTCAAAAGAATGACTGTATAGAGTGAGGATTTGAGTGTTCTCAGTGTTTCCAACCTTTTTAATCCATGGCACCCTTTTTACAAAAGAGAAATTACAAGGCACCCCACTCATCAAAAAGTACATTCATTGAAATATAATGAACATATAGTCAAAATATAGTTGTGCCTGCTTAGTTGAAGACAACGCTGATGTTCTTGCAGGAATCTTCTTTTTAGCAGTCATGCTTGAAAAGACCACCACAAGGTGAAATTTCTGCAGCACCCCAGAGAATTCCTTTGGATACCCGAAGATGCCACGGCACCCTGGTTGGGAAACACTGATAAATTCGAGTTTTAGTGATTGACTTTCTCACTAATCTGCAAAACCATCGAAGCAGGGGGTACTTGGAGTATAAATGAGAGGCCCAAGGGGTACGCAAGACAATAAAGTTTGGGAACCACAAACCATAAAACAGAAAAATAATGGTCATTTATTCAATAAAACACTGTTTCTTTTTGTGTTTTTTATCGTTTATTTGAGCTGAAACACCTAAGTCACTTTCTTTGGTGCAGGCTCAGACCCACCAGGCAGAGAAATTTGCTTTCTAAAGAAAAATATTTTTTCGATACCGGTAGTAACTCAATACCAGACTGCTATCATTTAACGGTACCCAGTTTGCCAATTTGTGTAGGTTTTCTCTGGTAAATCTCTGGTTTCTCTGCTAAAAACGTCAGTCGACTTGGCCCATAGTGGCAGTTATACACAGCTACACCGATGCAGGACTGAATCTGAATTACAGTAAGAAACAAAGCCCTCGACCAAAACCCCTCCAACAGTGGCCCCTCTCCTCATGCCAATTGACCTGTAAACAAATTGCTGCCTGTATTAAACATTCACTCCTATTCCAGGAATCTCTCTGGTGCTTTTTATGAGGTATTTATGGGTAATTTACTTCCAGCCGTGTGAGGGGAGCAGACAGGTGTAGCAGCATGTAGCGCGGGGACGGCACACTGAGAGCTTAAGTAACTCTTGAACCAAAGTTGTCCTGTTCCCACGCAGCTCTATCTCTGTCTGTGCGGCCGGTGCCCTTTGACTCCGCGGCACAAAGTTTAGCCGCGCAAAAAGCTCCAACTTAATCAGACTATTTTAAAGGATATGGGATTTATGGGATACGCTGAATGACATAATCTCCAAATGCCCTTATTATGGTTTTGGATTAAGATGAGGGATTTGCTCTGACTCGTTTCAAAACACAGGCGAGAGGACGGAGCAGAGAGGGAGGTGTCAGCAGCCAAATATCTCCAGGTCCCATCTGAAGTACAGGCTACTGTACTGGGCTTGGCCTCATCGTGGCAAACCAGTGGGACTGGGAAGGACTGAGGGTAGAGGTACTGTGGTGCAGAGGTGGAAGAAGTACTCACTATTCTGAAGAAAAACTGAAGATACAAGAATTAGTAAAAATTAGTAAAAGTATTGGATAAAAGTTCTACTTAAGTACCCACTGTAAAAAGTACTTCATGAGTAAAAAGTAAATTGATTTCTTAAGATATTAATGTGCAGGATTTTTTTTTAATCCTTTGAATCAAACCAGGACTAAACCAGGTCCAAACCAGGTCTAAACCAGGTCTGAACTAGGTCTAAATCAGGTCTAAATCAGGATTAAACCAGGACTAAACGAGTAAACCACTAACTCAGGTCTAAATCAGGACTAAACCAGGTCTAAATCAGGTCTAAATCAGGACTGAACAAGGTCTAAATCAGGTCTAAATCAGGATTAAACCAGGACTAAACGAGTAAACCACTAACTCAGGTCTAAATCAGGACTAAACCAGGTCTAAATCAGGTCTAAATTAGGACTAAACCTAAACGAGTAAACCACTAACTCAGGTCTAAATCAGGACTAAACCAGGTCTAAATCAGGTCTAAATCAGGACTAAACCAGGATAAACGAGTAAACCACTAACTCAGGTCTAAATCAGGACTAAACCAAGTCTAAATCAGGTCTAAATAAAGGACTAAACCAGGACTAAACGAGTAAAGCACTAACTCAGGTCTAAATCAGGACTAAACCAGGTCTAAATCAGGTCTAAATCAGGACTAAACCAGGACTAAACCAGGACTAAATCAGGTCTAAATCAGGACTAAACCACGACTAAACGAGTAAACCACTAACTCAGGTCTAAATCAGGACTAAACCAGGTCTAAATCAGGTCTAAATCAGGACTAAACCAGGACTAAATCAGGACTAAACCAGGTCTAAACCAGGTCTAAACCAGGTCTAAACCAGGACTAAACCAGGACTAAACCAGGACGAAACCAGGACTAAACCAGGTCTAAACCAGGTCTAAACCAGGACTAAACCAGGACTAAACCAGGTCTAAACCAGGTCTAAA
>OMNZ01033336.1:12453-27740 GCA_900303255.1 Lesueurigobius sanzi | reverse complement strand
TGCGGTAGCGCTCCGTCTTGCACTGAGGGTGTCTCAGTCTGTCACTGAAGGAGCTGCTCAGCTCCTCTACAGTCCTGTGCAGTGGGTGAGAGGTGTTGTCCATGATGGATGTGAACTTGGCCAACACCCTCCTCTCACCTCCTACACAGAGTCCAGTGGGCAGCCCAGGACAGAGCTGGACCTCCTGACCAGCCTGTTCAGTCTCTTCCTGTCCCGCTCAGTGCTGCTCGGGGCCCAGCAGACCACAGCATAGAGGACAGCAGAGGCCACCACAGAGTCATAAACAGTCTTGAGCAGAGGTCTGCTCACTCCGAAAGACCTCACTCTCCTCAGAAGGTAGAGGCGACTCTGGCCCTTCTTGTACAGAGCGACAGTGTTGTGGGACCAGTCCAGTTTATTGTTGAGGTGAACACCCAGGTACTTGAAACTGTCCACTACCTCGATGTCCTCTCCCTGGATGCTCACCGGTGAGTGTGGTAATGTCCTTCTCCTCCTGAAGTCCACCACCATCTCCTTGGTCTTAGTGGTGTTCAGGTCCAGGTGGTTGCTCTTACACCAGTCCACAAAGTCCCTGATGAGCGACCGATACTCCAGCTCGTTCCCCTCAGACACACAGGCCACAATGGCTGAGTCGTCAGAGAACTTCTGGAGACAACGACGCGTTGTAGGTGAAGTCCGAGGTGTAGATGGTGAATAGAAAAGGTGAGAGTACGGTCCCCTGGGGGGCCCCAGTGCTGCAGATGACCACCTCAGACTCACAGCTGCCCAATTGTATCTCCATCATTAACTCTATGGTCCCAACATTATACCTGCTGAACCATTGTATATTCAGAGGTCTGTATAACACTGTATACTATATACTGTATAAAAGATATGGCATGCCCATAGTAATACATTGGAACGAATGGCAAGCTCTGGCAGCCATGTTGTGATTGTCCTTTTGGACTATAGTGCAATGTAAACCAATAGGAAATGGCACTTTAAAAAAAAAAGCTTTTTAAAAATATTTCTGTTAATTTTATGACCTTATTTTATGACCGTAGTCAAGCTAGAAAATTAAGTTTTTACAATATTTGATTTTACAGTTTGATTTCATATCTTTTATGTTATAATTTCTGTTAAAAGTAGTGCTATATTTGCTAAAAAAGTACAGCAATACCTCTCTATTCTAGCTTCCTAAATAATTATTTCCTTTGTATGAGCACAGTGCTGAAAGAAGACAATGTACATAATTTGACCAATATTTAGCTAGTGCACTAGAGATAGTGATACAGTAGAGTAAATGGTGCAAAATAGTGTCAAGATTACAATTTACAAAACTCCACACTTTAGAGTAAATATGTCTTGACTGAGATGCAATAAAACAAATTAAAAACAATTACTGTATCTTAAATACAGAAGTTTTATCAATGAAAACTGTGTTCCTGTTTTTATATGACTTCTATGACTAGTCTCACCAGCCAATCACAAGATGGCCGCTACGTTTGCCACGCTAAAAAGCGCCATGTCCGATCTAGAGTGTTATTAAAGGTATTTGTTGCCATATTAGATGTTGAAATGTAGACAAAGTACCTCATTCCTCCGGAGCATCCGCCTCTTCCCTGGGTAATTTCTCCAAAAAAAAAGAAAGAAGAGAGGACAAAAGGTGAAGGATCAGGGATCACTGGAAGTGGACATAAATTGTCTCCTGTGTCAGACAGTCATTAGTCTGACAGCCAGTAAACACAGCTCTGCTCACACATGACCCTGCATAACAATACCTCTCCGCGGCCTTTGAGACCAGCAGCTCCACATATTGAAGTTTCTTGAACCTCTCCGTTCCCACAGCAACGTAAGAGTGGCCTGTCTCCAGTTCTGAGGCTGAGGACACGGGCACTCCTTCCAGAGAGCACAACCTGGGAGAATATAACAGGAAGTGTGAAATAAAGATCGGATATTCGCAGTACTTTTACACTTACCTGCGTACAGCGCCGGTTCGAAGACTGACTTTCTCTGTGACTAAACTCAGGATCTGCTCCAAGTCCTGCTGCATGCTGCGGGGAATGATGAACCGGAATGGTGGACACAGGAGATCTCCATTTCGAAAAACACTAAAACAATGAGAAAATGCCTATTACTGAAAATTAAACCTGTTCATTCATCATAAACATTTCAAGAGTTGTGCTTTGTTTTAACTATGCCTGTTTGAGTAATTCTAAATATTTAGTGATACTAAATACATATAATTCTATGGAGAAACATTGAATAAGTGCAATAATTACACTTCTTATTGTAATGATGAGGTCTTTTCCCCCCCAAGTGAAAGTTTATATGTTAAGAGCAAAGTGGGCCAAAAACAGGAATAAATTGGCAGTGTCTCCCCTTAAGTTAAAAATGAGAAGTCCCAATTCTAAGATGAACAAAAGATGTGTTATTTATTCATACATTCTTTTAGCAGACATTTTATTTTATTTTAAGGAACTATGTGTAAATACATTTTTGGTCCAAGTTTTGACAAAAGAGTCATGTCAGTTGGAAGTTTGACACAGTCAATGCCATTTAGTATCTTATAGATTGAGAAAAAAAAAGTAAAAGCTTTGAATGAAACATACTTACAGTATAAGATAAGAAGACACACTAATTTAAGATTACCTTCACTGCAAAAAATGATCAAGAAATAAGTAAAACTTAGTTTATTGATGAGGTCAATGTCTTCTCTGTGAGCACCGGTAATTATTTTCTCATAAAGGTGTCCAAAAGTGATCCAAAAAATGCTCATAATGTTAGCCAGTAGAACAGACTATCAGCCATAAGAATAATATGGCAGGTTTGTGAATCCAATAACTATCAAATAATGATCAGGGAAAACCTCTGTCTTTATGAAACAGTTTCTCTCCCATAGTGTTGTATCGGCACCTGCTCCACCTGACTGAAATCTATGGAACAAGTATTTTTGCACTTAAAACAGACAATAAATCTAAATGTACTATTCACATATCATTTTACTTAAAAATAGAAGAGAATAGAATAGCTCTATTGTCTTTCGAGGTAAATTCATCTTTTGCTCATAGACACATAAAAACACACAATACAAACATGCCTAGGAGAGAAATTTAACAAGATAAAAATAAAAAAATAACTAGAAAACAATGAAGTTAATTAACTTCTTAATACACTTGTAAAATATTTATTTCAAGACAATGTTGCTTATTTTTAGATGACTTTCTGCAGTGTTCTTCCACCTTGGCTGAATCTGATATTAAGATTGTAAAACAAAAGTAAAAACATGCTCATACTCACTGTATAATGCAGGGAATAGGAATAAACTTCCTCCATTTGGCGGAGACGTTTGGCCTTTGGATCCCTTTAGTCTGAAAGTGGCAATAAAATCAAATGAATGATAATCACTTTGAAGAGGGCACAGATTTAAAGGTCTCTGATTAATTCATTTGATTTTTGATTTTGACCTTTGCTTCACCAGGAAACAGAATGGGGGTAAGAGAAAGTCCAGAGGTAGACGCCCTCAAGCCCACCAAGCAAACATTTCAGTTGTAAGGTGAGACACAGGAGGTGAATAGGGACATAAATATAAGGAAAAAAATGTAGAGCAAATTTCCGTCATTTTATATTTTCACATAAAAAGGCATTTTATGTGTAATAATGTCCATGTCACAAAAGCTAAATAATGGATAAAGCCAGCTTTAAAGTCATGGTTTTATTTTATTTGTTTGTTTATTTGGTTGGGACAATGCATGTTAATGAACACACATGAGAACCATGCATGTAAACACACCACTCCGGATTGTAGCCTTGGGCTAATCCATCCGTTGTCCCACATTTGCACTCAAACACTCATTCATCCTGATCTATTGTACATGTTTTTAGTGGTAGGGGACTCCACACAGAAAGGCTCTGTCCTGGCCCGGGATTGAACCTGGGACCTTCTAGCTGTGAAGCACAAGCGCTAACCATGGTGCTACTGTGCCGCTAATTGATATACTAGTTACAACAATTTGTTCAAAGAAGATTTTGGATATCTTGTTTAGCTTTTTAATAAGATAGATAATAGTGAATAGCGTAAATCTGTATAAAGTCAAATTTTGCTTTGTTTTTTGGAGTTCAAAACTCAATAAATCAGGCTAATAATGAAGTATTGAAAAATATCCCTCTGAACAAACCTTCAAAATATTGTTAAGTACGAGACTGGAAAGTTTGAAGTCTGATGGAGCTCCTAAAGTGGAGATGTTATCGCCACAATGTGAGAAAAATGCATTTCGAGAAAATTATATTGAAATGACAATTTCCCATATACAGTACGTCTGTGTAGGTTCTCAGTTGTACAGGTGTGGTCCATCGTAGGCAAAGATTCTTCAGTCTTCATCTGTACCTGGAGTGTAGGACATTTCGCCCTTTATCCAAAAAGCTTAGTCAGCAAATGAGGGACTTGGCATTAGGAGAGGCAGGACTTAGAGGTCAACTCCTCCTACTGGTTTTGCCTTAAGAGACACACGATCATGCCAAGTCCCTCATTTGGTGACGAAGCCCTTTGGATAAAGAGCGAAACATCCTACACTCCAACTACAGCATCACACGAAGACTGAAGAAGCTTTGCCTACAATTTCGCATATAGTTCTATGGAGAAATAATGAAAGTTGATATGTTAAGAGAGCAAACTGACGCAAAACCTGAAAATTGAAAACATTTCGTTTTCCCTGCAGTGTCTCCCCTTAAACATGAGTTTTTATGCTTCTCATAAAAACAGAATCCGAACAGAATCCAGCTCTTGCGTTATGTAAAAATAGATTCCAACCTCTGTCTGTGGCCATAAAAGATCTCTCGTATAATCTCAAGAATCAGTTGTGCATAATACGTAATCAGCGCAAATTCATTCTGCTCATGTTCGCTGGAGCGGTGAAGCCATGGAAACTAACCCCACTTTGAGACTTCTCTGACGAGCATCCATCCAGGGTGACACTTATGAGAGCTCATTGTAATGCAGACCCAGATCACTCACATATTTACACCCGGACATAACATTATGACCAGATTAATAGCCAATAGGTACTCTAATCTTGCTCTATATTCCCCTGATGTAGCCTAAGACGTCAGGATGGTGGTAATGTAGATTTCTTGCTTGCCCAGACATGCAGCGATCAGTGATAACATTTGTATTGTGGAATTACCCGCAGAATCAATGTCAGAGAGATACTTCCTCGCAAGGCCCCGCAGTAACCACAACACAAGCAGGTAAAAAGGCAGGCGGCAGATGGCTTTCACAAATGGCAGTGGATCAAAATACACAAACACTCGTTAACCCAAATGACTTATCGAGATCTTAACTTTTATTTGCAATGTTAAATTCAATTCATCTTTACTTTATTTATAACTAAAAGGGGACGAGACAAACTTAAAATTTATGGCGAGACACTGCATGTGGATAGAGAAGGACTTTTACTTGAGTGATATCAATTTGAAACTTGTGCTGTTTATTACTGACATACAGCAAATATGAGAAAATACTGTATTGTGTCATTTTATGTTTTCATATAAAATTTAGACAAAATCTAAATAATGGATAGACCCAGGTTTAAATTTACGGTTTTATTTTGTTGCTATATTAGTTATAAAGATTTGTTCAGAGGAGATTTTGGATATCTTGTTTAGTTTATGAATAAATTAGTTATTAGTGAATAAATCTGTTTATATTATAAAAATATAATTTGGCCTCGCTTTTTAGGGTTCAAAACTCAATAAATCGGGCTAGAAATGAAGAATTGAAAAATCCCTCTGAACAAAACTTCAAAACATTGTTAAGTCCAAGACTGGAAAGTTTGGAGTCTGTAGGCACTACAAAAGTGGAGATGTTGTTTGCCACAATGTGAGAAAAATGCATTTTGAGAAAATGGTCGTTGTAGTTGTAGTAGAATGGAGCTCCACAGTCCCGCTTTACGCCGGTGCCGGAAGTAAAAATCCTGTTGAAAATCATCAGACTTTTTGAAAAATTCAAATAGGAAGAGTTTAAAAGCACAACGGGAGCTAATCAGCTATGTGCTAACTACTGAACATAGCATGGACATTTTACAAGAATGAAATACCAAATACTTGAAAGTTTGGTTTCTTTTTGGTTGATAACATTTTGGATACAACTTTACTTTATTATTGTGTGTTGTATTATAATTATAATTATAATAATAGTTATTAATAATATTATTATTTTTATTATTATTATTCACATTTCTTTATTAGAGGAGTAACCCTTGAGATGAACCATCTCATTTTCGAGGGGGTCCTCAAGTATACCCACAAGTCACCACAGGCTGATTAACTGCTATTCTAAAATGTGAGTCCAGTTGCTTTTCTGCCTCACCTTTTTGTTTTTGAACTACCACCTGGATGACTGAGAAATTGCACCAGAAAATTAACTGCTATTGTTCTTTAAAACTGAATAAAATATGAATTTTTGAATGGAATTTTTACTTCTGGCACAGTGACCGAGCTGTTGTCAAATAGTGATGCATAAACAAACACGAGCATCCCTCTGGGCTACTTTTGGATTGATGAAAGTTTACCTGGGTTTCATCACGGGGGGCAGGCTGTTTCTTCACACCGACATTCACATAACTGGACAGAAATAGAACAAAAAAAGGCCTCAATAATGATCATATTATACAGAAATACAGATGAAACTTACAGTAAGTCTTCGTTGTTGGCACAAAACATGACAACAAAATACATCCTACATTAGTTTCCTTAATAGTGTCCCAAAAGACTGCAAAAAACCTGTGTCTTTATCAGTTCAACATGTCACTAGTGTAACCAGTGCCTCCTCCTTCCACTTAATACAGTACATCTTTGAAATTAGAGGGTTCGGGCCAAAATTTCTGAATCAGAATCAGAATAGAATTTATTGCCATTGTCACTGAAGGTTTCACAGACTAGGAATTTCACTCACTCGAGTTTCTTGAACTTCTCGGAGCCTGCTGCAACGTACTGCGCCCCAGTCCGTAGCTCTTGTAGGTCAGAGACTTTGTGGCCTTGCCTGGGGGTGTACAGGTTCCTCACAGCCAGCTGAGCCCCGATGCACTGGGTCACTTCGTTCAGAAAAGCCTCCATGGTGGACACCTGCCGCTGGTTCACCACAAAGCGACGGCCGGTGTAGAAGGGGTCCCCGTTCTTGTAGACCATCACGCTCTTCACCGGAGGGAGGAGAGAGGGGGCTGCTGTACCGGCTGCCATCTAAACTGCTGTGTCAAAGAGCAATTAGCAAGAAGTGCGGGAAAACTGCATCAAATGTCCAAATGCTAAAAGACACATTAAAAGGCACATTGCGTAACATTTTGGGTTACACCTTTGACATTGCAACATGCTCCTAAATGACCAGCTAGATGAGAAAATGCTATTTTTTTTTGCAGTGGGCGATCAAAAAATGGTTTGGATGAGGACCTAACCAGTGCTTAATTTGATCCGGCTTTTGGGGGAACGCATTCCGGGAAATCGGAATTTTGAGCTTTATTGGATCCGGGAAATAAAATACTCCAACAACTTTTAAATATGCAATTATTTTGGGCTGTTCCCCCATAAAATCCACCCAGTACACAAGTGTTCCTGAAAATCTGGATTTACAAATTAAGCACTGGACCTAACCTATCTAAATCTCATATTTGTCTGCCTTTAGTCAATTTCTCCATGGAGACGAGCTGGAGACATCCCCGCTCCCAGGAAAATTACATGTCGGATCTAGCGGTGTGCAGTGACAAAGTAAATTCACGCAAGTAGAGTTTTTGAGAATCTGTACTTTACTTGAGTAGTATTTTTGTTGACAACTTATTACTTTTACTCCACTACATTTGACAAACATACAGAATATATTCTATCTACTCCACTACAATCATACAAAACTCTTGTTAACCGTTACAGAGTGCAGACAAGTTGGTCGTGCCATGGTTTTTTCTCTGATTAAACATCATTATCACCTCCACTCTGGAACAGAAGGTGACACTGTGCAGATAATTCAATACCACCAACTATACAATGGTTTGGCCCTCAAGTGTTTACTAATTTAATCTGAATATGTGTTGTTTTTCTATTCTTTGGTCATTTATATCTGCACAAGCTAAACCAGGGTGAACTGAAGAGGACAAGACTCAAATACATTTTTCACTGGGCAACTTTCACTTTCGTTGGAGTAATTGACCAGTAGTATCTGTAATGAAGTACTTTGCCCACCACTGGTTGGACCTTTGCTAGAAAGAGATTATCTGCCAATGGAATTAGTTTTTTGGACATATAGGTGTCATATTGTATATAAAATGAGAATATCTTATTGCTCTTAAGTTGGCAAATAAATTACATTTTGCTAAAAAAAAGAACGAAAACCTTATTCCATTGGCAGATTTTTTACTTGGGGAGTCAGAATTTTTAAAATTAAGATACCATTTTTGCAGTACAAAACCACATATAATTCAATTTTCCAAAGAGTAATAACTAAAATATGTATTAAAATCTGAATGAATGAAAAAAATGAATAAAACTTGAACAAACATATTTGACCAAACATAAATAACAAACAACAAATAAATAACAAAAAAACAAAACTTAATTGTTAACAACACAAACAAAGGTGTCAAATAGGTTGTTGGGGTTTACAAATGAGATTTACCGTATACATAATTCATGCACGTGACTTGCTGAATGATATTTGATCCAATTCCAAAAGGACTTACCAGCTCCTGTGGGAAGACTGTACGATGAAGGTGAAAATAGGTTCCTTCTGTGATGTTGCCGTGTCTGGACTCCCACCCGCCACGTTCTGCCCCTGTGCACATACTCGGCTGAGGGCGCAGAGTATTTCCTGGTTGCCATGGCAGCGTGGACAGCAGTGACTGGCTTTGTGGGACAGCCCATCGTTGGCAACCACAACAAAAAGCCGCCACGGACACTGGGAGTGAACAAAGGCTGAGGCTGAAATGTTGCTAGGCTGGATCAATAAGATATCCGCTCAACCTGTTGCATGTTTTGTTCGAAAAAATGCTTGTATTGATATTTAATCAGGGATGAATTTGATCGTGGATTCATTTCCCTCACAAAACCACTAAAGGAATAGAGCAGCTCCATTTGAATAATTATAAGATAGGCCAGTATACTCATAACTCTACAGAAAAATCACTACATTATGAAGTTTCTTTAGTCTCTCTGCTTCATTGAGCTCCATAGAGAACAATGGGGAAATATAGCCTACAGACAGGCCTATTTTTACTGTAAATGCTTCCGTTTCACTATGAACTAATGCTGCCTCTTTTGAACAGGAGAAACTACTAATAATAAAGACTATATTTTTATAGAGGCAATCAGAAAGTAATTTTAATGTACTTATAATATAAGTCAATGGAGACATTTACGACCATTTAACAACAGATAAGGGAGATGGTTTTAAAAACCCGGTTTTACACAAACCTAAAGAAATCAGAATCAAAGTTGTTACTGATCTTTGGCAAACCCAAGAGTGTAATAAAATGTAGAATCAAATTTGACCCACATTCACATTTTAAGTGAACTATGTGCCATTTTGTGTAGCATTTTTTATACTGTCCAAGACTTTGCTTTTGCATATGGCCATTAAACTGTCAAAATCACAGATTTTTTTTTTTTTTCAAATTAATTTTTTGTAATTTTGAGCAGAACTCGAGTGGATTAATATGTTTATGCCCAAAAAGTTTGAATACAATTTGCTTTCACAACAGTGAAAAACAGTAAGCCACTAATACTAGTAATGCTAGTAATATTACTAATCAGGGTAGTATTTCAGGACACAAGGGCTAATCAAAAATAAATTAAACAGCGGATTCATTTTTCCTACTGAACCACTAAATGAGCAGAGCAGCTATATTTGCATAACTATAAGACTTGTGTTTTAGGGTTTCCATGTCAAAATGAATAGGACTGTCCAGTCAGTTTTTGAAAGACAATTCATGTGCGATGTGTCTGTGTGCACCATGAGTGATACACATGTCCTTCAATAGTGACATTTGAGCTGCAGTGAGCCACCGCACAGGCTCATGTAAGTGTACAGCCACTGTAATTACCCAAACTAAACACGCTATTTACATTAAGTACCACACAAAAACACAGGTGAAAAGTAACAAAGTAAAAAGTACAAATTTTAGGTTCTTTCACTTTATTTGAGTAAAGTTTTAAGTTTTATTTTAGAGCCTGTATCTGTACTTTCTACTCAATTACATTTATAAATTGGATTAAAAGTATTTTGAATAGTGGTTGAAACATGTTTATTCGCAGTAACCTCTTTATAATGAACAATGATGAAGCTGCAGGAAAGTCATTATGATCAGAAACATCACATAATAAAGGTGTAAAAACACATTCAGTTTGTTAGACCTGGTTTAGACCTGGTTTAGACCTGGTTTGGACCTGGTTTGGACCTGGTTTGGACCTGGTTTAAACCTGGTTTAATAACAACCGTACAATTCTTCATAAAATTACCACAAATTTAACTCTTTCAATAATTTTAACAAATCAGTCTGCAGTACTTTTTCCCTCATGAAGTACATTTGGAAGTGGATAGTTTTTAGTTAAATTTGTTGCTCCCATGTCTGTACTTTTACTTAAGAATACTTCTTCCACCACTAATAAAAACAAAGGGAGAGTGCTTATAAAAAAAATAGTTTCCTTTATTCTGATACAAAATATTGTACACTGATAATAAACCTAATGAGCCAAAGATTTTAGACATTTGAGTCATTAGGTCTGCGGCTGTCAAGAACTGCTGTTCAGCTTATTCTTCAATGACAGGTACTGGGGAAAGAATAGGCACAGAAAAAAGCTATGATTAGGGGAAAAGGTTACTTAAATCATTCCATTTTTTAGTATCACATAGTTAAATCAAAAGACCATGTTATTGGCTCTGCGCAGGAAGCACTGTGTCTGCCTCTTACCTTTTTCCTGCTGTCGATGGCCTGTTGCAGCCACAGAAGCTCCATGGACAGAGTGTTCCTATGGACACACAGGGCTTCAGGGGTCCGCTGCACATCCCGGGCCAACCAATACTGCCGCAGCCCTGCATGCACAGTAAACCCGGTGTGATTGATAAGGCCACTTCGCGACATGTGAGCTTGTTAAATCCACACACAGCGCACACCAAAGATCATTCGTGCTATTTCGCCAGGAATGCTGTAAAATGCTAATTTCTTTCCCACTCTTCTTTTTGTAAGCAGTGACATTATTCAAAGGCATTTGATTAGTTGCTTTAGCTAGTAAAAATGTAATTAAAGTTGTAAAGTTAGAAATAGTGCCTGCATTTCCACACAATCAGAGTTGTGCAATGAAACATGTCACTCAAATCCTTAATGAGAGGTAATGTTCCTTTTAACAAGCAACACACACAATGTTATCAAACTTATTACAACTTGGTTGAAGGACTTTTGAAAATATACAGTACAATAGCTTCACATTACAGAATGCCATTTTAGTTGGAGTAGGTGTCCTTTGTATTGGCCAACAACATGGACATGTTTTATAAGAAAATAATGTGGCCTTAGTTCACATGTGCTGACAGAGAAGACGCTGAACTTCGTGACAGCTTTTGTTTGTTAAATCTTTTAAGTACTGGCAATATTGTTTTGAAGTAAAATACTCTACTTACAGATTTGTTTTAGTCATTTTTCCTACGTTGGCTACAAACACTTCCAGGGACATAATGTACTCACCTTTGACTGAGCGACAGGAGTCCATATCCGTATCTACACTGCTCCAGACTGTGGTAGAGTCACAGGCGCTGCCCATCACTTTTTCTCGAAGTGGAACATCTCCTTCACTCTGTGCGTCTGTGCATGCTTTCTGAACAGTGTTGTTAAAGAAGTCCTGGGGTTCAGATGTAAATGCATGAATTTCTGACACATCCCTTTCTGCTTCAAGCTTCTCCAGAAGACCACCACCATCCTCTTCCCAGTTTAAAACCTGGTCAGCTGGAGTCGATGTTTCACTGCAGTCTCTTGGTTCAGGTTTGGAAGTTTCAAAATGACGGACATGAGTTTTGTATGGGAAAATACCATCTTGCTGTCAATAAGCAGAGAAAAAATACAATTTGAGTCACATTTGCTTAAGAAAACTGTATTAAGTAAAACATAAATAAAATAACGATGAAAAATCATGTCAACTCAACACCATATAATTTGATACAGAATCAATTGATGTTGATATATATTTCCTCTTCTGTATTAGAATGCATGTTACTATAAACATGAGGCCATTTTTAAACATTCATTTTGCAATAATCATTACCTCAAAATGTAAAAGGTGCATTGTGGAACTTTTTATGACTTTAGTGACCCAGTGGCTGTATAGATTCTTAAATTTTTTTAAGGGTTTTGTAGGTTTTCTCTTTTGAGGGAATCTTGGTTGGAATATGTTTCATTCATGGAGATGGTTCCTACAGAGAAAAGCTACCAGAAACCTAAATATCATTACCATGTTTACGCATAGAAAATTTCACAATGCATTTTTAATGTAATTTATACAGGGTACACCGTTGAGTACGTGTTTTAATCAATGCACGAGTTGATCCAAAGGCTTTTGGTATGGTGGTCAGTGTGGTTTACCTTTGGGTCTGGTTTTGTTGTATGCATAACTTCTGATTATTTATGCTCTTACCAACCCTCTCCATCACATGATCAGGTGCAAAACATAATAACATTAATCGTATCCAATCTGATGACTAGGAAACCTTGCCCTCAGGTGATATAATGCTGGTAACTGAGAGATGCTTACAGTGTCAATAAAGTGAGGAAAATACAGTGTTTTCTTCACCCATTTCAAACAGTCCAAACCACCGTCAATTTCTTTTACAATATCTTCAAAATCCTCACGCGCACGGCACACCTCGTTTCTTAACAGGTATCCTCGTGCACGCGCCTGCGGAAGAAATAACATTTACAAAAAGCATTGTTTACTGTGGAACAAGTCAGAAAATCAGTCGCACATACCCGCTCCTTGGAGAATAAAATGTATGAATCTACGCGGTAAGGCAGTATTTATTTGGAGAAAGTACTAAAGGAGAAACATACCTGAAAATGCGTGAATGTCCTCTCCAATTTACACCTGTCCATTGCTATGAAAACAGCTATGATGACAGTGCTAGCAGCATGGCTAATAACAAGAAGCGGCGCGGGAGATGAACTCAAACTTTTGATGTTGTTCCGGAGTCAAACTAAAAAAAATAAAAGCTCTTTCTATCTAGAATTCACTTAATATCTGAACTTTATAGACTATTTTTATATTTCCATAAACACACCTCATTTAACTAAAGTTGTTAACGTCACCCGTACGTAAAAGGCTGTTTAATTAACAGATTACGAAATATTTTATTTTTATTTTGAAAAGACGTCAGCGGAAATGCTCTGCTCGTGTGTGTCGTTTGAAATGCCGCTGTATAGTACGTGGAGGTTTTTTGGTCAAATTCTTTATTGTAACCTCTGAAAATGAGTAATGCTGCAAATCAGAGGACCTTATTTCAAACCTGGGGGGCTGTCGTGCCGCAAAACAAAGCCATACAACCCAAGAAAGATGTCAAAAAAGCCCCGACACGACGCAGGACGACTCCGTGCAGCACTTCCCAGACTTCAACTTCAAGACCTGCTCCAAGAAATTTACTTTGGAATGAAATAGGCCAGGGATCTTCATACAGCACAGACATCCCAGGTGAATCTAGTGCAACGTTTGACAATCTGGGTGACGATGATGACGATTTGATGGTGGTAGCTGTTCATGAAGCAGAAAAAACGTTACACTTTAATAATGCACACTTGAACAAAGATGACAACACTGTAGGAGCAGATTTCAGTGCACTGCCTGTCTGTTCACCTGGTTGTCAGAGTTATCCTGACTTCCCTGGATTTGACAGCTCATCAGCAAAAGTATGGATCTACCCTATAAACTACCCCCTCAGGCAATACCAGCTGAAGATGTCAGAGGCTGCTCTGTTTCAGAACACACTGGTCTGCCTCCCCACTGGGTTAGGAAAGACCTTCATTGCTGCTGTTGTCATGTACAATTTCTACCGCTGGTATCCATCAGGGAAGATTGTTTTCATGGCTCCCACCAAACCCCTTGTTGCACAACAGATTGAAGCTTGTTATAAGGTCATGGGAATCCCGCAGGCACACATGGCTGAACTGACAGGTAATGTATTCTCAGAATGGGGGTGGGCTATATTATTAAGAAAAATGTATATATCTTGACATTTTGAGGGACTCGATAACGATAATCAAGCAATATTTTTTGTAAAATGTCAAAACTATGCATTAATGTGCTGGCAAACTTAATTTATTTTGGTATGTCATCAAAAAGATAATTGTCTTTAACAAACTACAAAAGTTCAGAAAATAATACCATATTTTGAGAGATTACACATCAAATGTATTTGATTTGAATATTGCATATTTGTAGAATCAGAAAAAACTTTATTAGTCCCATAAAGGGACTAAATTCTTCACAGCAACCTGGCCAGACATAGTAGTATATTGTATATCGTCCAAACAACAATTTTGATATTATCTTGTAGACGATATATTGCCCACATCCTTTAATCACATTTTATGTCTTTACTATCTTATTTTACCTCCACAGGGAGCACAGCAGCGAAGCAGAGGCAGGATATTTGGAGAACCAAGCGAGTATTCTTCCTCACTCCTCAGGTCATGGTGAATGACCTGTCCAGAGACACATGTCCCGCTCAGCAAGTCAAGTGTATTGTTATAGACGAGGCCCATAAAGCACTGGGCAACCATGCGTACTGTCAGGTACACTGCTTCTTCTATTCACCAAAATATAATGCAAATTTAGACTTGATCCAGTCTCCAGATCTCAACCAAAATCTACAAAATCTCTGGAGGGAGTTGAAAGTCTGTGTTGCACAGCGACAGCCCCAAAACATCACTGCTCTAGAGCAGTGGTTCCCAAAGTGGGGGTCGCGGGGCCCTAACCTGGGGGTCCCCAGATGAATTAAAGATAAAATAGAAAGACAAAATAACAGTGTTTGTTAATGTGATGTTCAGTTTAGGACATATATTTGTGAATTGGGGCCAAATAACAAAATAAAAATGCAATAATACATATATTTTTAATATTTTTCCGGTGAAATAGTTAGAAAAGGAAGTTACTTTTTACAGTGGGGGTCCCGAGTCGTTCAGATGTTCATTTTGGGGGTCGTGGCCAAAAAAGTTTGGGAACCCCTGCTCTAGATGGCCAGCCCCACCTAGATGGGCACCCATCCACAACAGAAAGCCTTGTAACTTTCC
>OMNZ01033336.1:0-12433 GCA_900303255.1 Lesueurigobius sanzi | reverse complement strand
GCGTACTGTCAGGTACACTGCTTCTTCTATTCACCAAAATATAATGCAAATTTAGACTTGATCCAGTCTCCAGATCTCAACCAAAATCTACAAAATCTCTGGAGGGAGTTGAAAGTCTGTGTTGCACAGCGACAGCCCCAAAACATCACTGCTCTAGAGCAGTGGTTCCCAAAGTGGGGGTCGGGACCCCCAGGGGGGTCGCGGGGCCCTAACCTGGGGGTCCCCAGATGAATTAAAGATAAAATAGAAAGACAAAATAACAGTGTTTGTTAATGTGATGTTTAGTTTAGGACATATATTTGTGAATTGGGGCCAAATAACAAAATAAAAATGCAATAATACATATATTTTTAATATTTTTCCGGTGAAATAGTTAGAAAAGGAAGTTACTTTTTACAGTGGGGGTCCCGAGTCGTTCAGAAGTTCATTTTGGGGGTCGCGGCCAAAAAAGTTTGGGAACCCCTGCTCTAGAGGAGAGCTGCATGGAGGAATGGGCCAAAATACCAGCAACAGTGTATTGAGATATTGAGATCTTCATCTGTACTCTGTAGTTGAAGTGTAGGTCATATCGATCTTCATCGTAAGATCGTCATCAGCTTAATGACTTAACTTAAGCTGATGACGATTTTTGGACTAAGATCTTTTTGCCTACAATGGACAACTCCTGTACGACTGAGAACCTACACAAACATATTGAGGTGAACCTTTGTTATTGACCAAATACTTACTTTCCACCATTACTTACTTACTTACTTACTTTCCAAATTCAAGTCAGTTGTCCATGTCATGTTTAAGGGCAACCTTTAGATGGCAGTGTAGTGCCATTTAGTGATCTCTACGGCTTCACCTTTTCCCAATTTGTACAATGATAATCCAACTGATTGCTTCAACTTTTGCTTGTGATGCTGCTCAGGTAATCCGACAACTTGGCAGTCAGACCAAACAGTTCCGGATCTTGGCTCTGAGTGCTACTCCAGGAGGAGACGCAAAGGTCAGTGCACCAGCAAATAATGAACTTGTTTGTTTTTGTGTATACAAAGTAGACCCACTGCTGCATGACAGGAACATTTTATAAGCCCCATATTACAAAGCAGAATTCATGCCTCTTGATTTGAAATGTTATTGTTTGCTACATGAATGTGTGAGTTTGACTAAAGCAAAATTGTAATGGCTAAGACATCTTAGTGCAGAATTACACTACCTGTCTAAAGTTGGACTGGACACCAATTTGGTCTATGGAGCTGAACACTCCTGCCCACCAGAGGGTTCTGGAAGTAAAAATCCCATTCAAAATTTGTGTCGAATTTTTAAAGGTTTCAGTATTTAGCCATATTCTTGAGTGTTTGGTACATTGACAATATCTGCGCTATGGTCAGTAGTTGGCACATTGTTGATTAGCCTCCGTTGTGCCTTTAAACTCTTTGACATTTGATTTTCCAAGGAGATTTTCAAAAAGGAAGTTGCCCAGCCCAGGTTTGGAGGTCGGAGCTGTTGAGCTCCTTTGAGAGACACTGAAATCAATATTACACTGTAAAAAATATACGTTAGTTTGTCACCTGAGGAAGGCCATTAGGCTGAAACGCGTCGGGACTGAGAATTCAGTTGTCCATTAAGACATGCCGTATTTAATAAAAGCTTTTTATTCTACCAGTGAGTGCCTTAGGGTTTGTTGTATTTTTTAAGTGACCCTTCCCCAAAGAGCACCACTGTTTTTTCTATTTTGTATTATCCTCTGGAGGTCCAGGTAGCGTTCCCTTTGAACCTTGTTTATATCAATATTATACAGTATTTGCAAATGGATCTTTATTGTGTTTTCTCCCCTTTTTCAGTCTGTGCAGTCAGTCATCTCCAACTTGCTCATTTCTCATATTGAACTTCGTTCAGAGGAGAGCCCTGATATTCAGGCCCATTCCCATCAGCGCAGTGTGGAGAAAATGGTGGTCCCACTGGGAGAGGCTCTGTCTGCCTACCAAACAAGATACCTGCAGGTAAGTTTACATGTTGACTGCATTAGTTTGTTTGCATATGGTACAAAACTGTTAATGCTTTATTGCTTTATATGGTAATCTCTTCCACCACTTCATGAGACTTTGGTACCAATTTTAGTCCGTAATAATGAGATGAACTGCTTTTCTGAGCATGAAACATTTTCACTTATTTGTGTTTCCCAATGAAAGGGGTTGGGAACACTTTGCACGGATTACTTTGAATTATTCTTGTAAGCATCCTTTTTTTCCTCCAACGCAGTTCTGCCATGACCACGCCCCCTGCATTGCCCATACCTTAACCATATACCTAACCTTAAACCTCACCCTGACCATAATTATAATTAAAACATGAACGTAATAGAGCTAAAACCCTAAATAAAAAATAAGACCGACTTGGAGTGTCGTCCATTGCGAATGCACGGGGGACTTATGGCAGAACTGTATTGGAGAAAAAAGATGAGGCTTCTTGTCAAAATAACGTCAAGCTAAATATCATTTTGGTAATAAATTGAAAGGAAAGTTTTAAATATTTTTAGCACTTAAATGTATGACTTCTTAGAGTAGCTATATCAGAGCTTGATGGTGAATTCAGCATTGTAAAATTGGTAATAATTTTGTCCGGATTCAGTAAACAGTGTCTGCATTTACAATACAGGTAAATGGTCTTCATGAATAACAGACCTTTTATGTCCACTTTCTAAATAATTGGCAGCACAATGGAAGTAGGGGATATTCGTATTGGTAAACTAATGTCAAAAGCAACATCCTTTTTCACAACGGCATCACAATGCTGCTTCGTTCGATTGTACACTGCAGTTTTATTCTATACTTTGATGCATCTTGAATGACAGAAATGTACCAGTGAGTTCTTCATACAGTATGTTGACCTCATTTCACTTGGATTCACTGAACTTGACTCTGGGGCTTATTCATCTTTTGTGATGATCGGCCTCACCTTAGCTCAACTTGACACCACTTTCGGGTCATTGTGCGAAATGGGTGCGGGGTGATATGTGCCAAATGTTTACGCACATAACACCCCGCACCCATTACTTGAATTGCATTGATCCAAGCATCTTTTGGGGCATGCTTGGATCAATGCAATTCATTTTAGTGATGCAATTTATACTTTGTTTCTTTATTAAAAAACAACTATTAGATGACAAGTTTCAGATAACACAAGGAAACATTTTATTGAAACGAGAAAACCACAGTAGCCGTTTCTGTTGCGCTTGCATTTTCACTGGACAGCACACTTTAGCAAAACACTAAATATAAGCTGAGAGGAAAAAGCATACATGTGCGAAAGAGCAGCCTGTTAAAGGGAACTCAAATTGTAAATGCTTCATGGCTTTGCGTTTACATGGAAACTGTACAAGTCACTGAACACTCCATCAATTCTTTGGATGTGAATCGCTCACTGTTAAACTACAGAAAGGACACAAAAATCACACAGTTTCCACATTTGCAGTTGTTGACAGAGTTAAGTAAAATGCCTTCCTGAAAAGCTTGTGCTCCCTGATTCCTCACAGTGTTGATTTGGCTACGTCCTGTTCCAGTCAATGCAGCTTGCATATTCCCTTGAGCCAAAGCAATAAACACGTCTAGCATCTCCGAAGAAAACATGGTTGACTGACTATAGCTGGTGTAACACTGCAGTTGCATTGGCTCATTAAAAAAATAGTGTGACCAAACAGCTCACATATATACTCCGTAAATCTGGAATAGAAAATTAAAAATACTATAGCTATATACTCTACTAAATCTGTTACACATAAACGCATCGTACATATCACAGTTGAGCTATTCTCTTCTTCTCTGGTTTCATTTCTACGCAGCAGCAGTGGCATTTTACAGTACAGTAGTGAGTGCAGACAGACGACGATGACGAGGGGGAACAAGGGGGATACGGGTACATAAGTAATATTGTCCACGACGGAATGCATCGGTGTGAGAGAAAAAAAAAGTACAGAGATAAGATTTTTGTGCGGCACTTTTTGAAACGCTTTTGTCGTTTAAACGTGCTATATAAATAAAGTGGATTGGAATCGGATACATCGGGATTGTCGTCCAGCATCAGTGTGAATGAGTTTGGCTTTTCCTGTATATTCAGGCTTCTGTAGTGGCCTTTCTACATATTGAGCTTATTCAGAGGTTAAACCAGAGTTATTTCAGGTAAACGGGAGACTGGGGAGTTGGGAGTGTATTGTGTTGCCTGACATCTATTGCACTAACCATTCTTCCTATAGCAGTGTTTTGGCATTAAAGTGCATATGACAGGACTGACTAGAATGGGGTGAACATTAATTGTACCTTCTTTTCATTGAGTCGCGATGTTATTTCAGCATAGTGTGTGAAACGTTTACATTCTACAGCTGTAGGCAACCATATTGTACATAAGAGCTTTCCTTTTGTTACTTATATTTTAGAGCTTATTGTATCCCTATCATGTACACTTTCATTCCAAAGTCTGTAGCTTAAAAGATAGGCCAACAGAGACTGACTAAATTAACCTGACCACTAGGGATGCAACGATTCTCGATATTGTCAAATCGCAAATATGTTAATAATAGTATTTTCAGATTGTGCTTTGTGACTGAGAAGCATGACACACAGCCACCTCTGAGCTCGCTGGCTTTGAGAAACAAAAAGTTTCAATTCATCATAATAAATTGAATTGGTGACCTTCATATCGAAATGCGTTTAGAATCGTTGCATCCGTACTGACCAGTGACCACAGCATGACAGAGGTGTTATATGTTGTCGCACGTTACGTAGTGTCCACCCAAATAGTACAGTAAAGGCTGCAGGTCCAGTGGGAAGCCATCCACACCATTTTCCCAAGTGCCCTGTGCATAAGAGGGATAAAGGCTAAGCTTCTTAGGCCGACCAGGGTACGGCAGTGTGTTGGAGTGAGTGTTCAATTCAATCGTGGTTAAAAGCTCACTGAGGTTGGAGCAAGGGTTCTACTCCCATGTGCGAATTCCCAGTCAGTCAGTCAGTCAGTCCTGTTGGTGATCTCTAAATGAAACCGGAGCTGACAAGGGGCAGTCGTGAGAGTCTTATTCAAAGATCTCTAGGGTCAGAAATAGGATGATGGCAGTGTGGAAAGTGTGGCCCTTCAGCGCCGCTCCAGGAACCAGATTTCATTCTGGCGCTGGCTGTGGGCGGGGTTTGTGTAGCCGGCCACGATGAATGAATCATTGACGCACACGCCAGGGGAGTCCAGCACCTCGGCGAATGTGTTGACCTGGTTCATGATGGTCACTTCGTTGGTTGGACCAGTGAACGGCCTGGAAATGAGCGAGAAAGATATTGGAAAAAGAGGTATATGTATACACAAATTATGAGTTTTTGGACCTAATTACTAATAAACAATGATCAGGTTTAATAATTGTGGATTTTCTGTTCAGATTATTTGGCTGTCACCTTATGGACTATTTCCATAGGAGTGAGGGGGAAAGGAATTGGATGAGGAAAAATGCACTGGACCAGTCTTAAACCAGAAACAATAATAACATATTATAATCATATCAAACCAAGTACTGAGCAGTTTTGGCATCAACAATGTATTCTGTGATGACGGCAACTTAAATTTGAGCGAAATGTTTAGCAATACAAAGCTAGCTTATTAGCAACACCTGTTTCCGGAGACTCACTTCGAAAAATGTATTTCTTGTTTGGACAGCATTTAGTAAAATTTAACTCTATATAACATTGCATTATTAGTTGTTAAAATGTAGTAAGTACAATGGGGAAGAGAGGTGTAATTAAAATAAAGTTGAAAAATAGCAGGAAGTATTTCTGAATGTAGGATCACAGCGCCTCTAGTGGCCAGTCCCAAGGCGACTCAGACCGCTTACCTCTTAACTACTGACAAACAGTCCTGTTGGGGATGCTTCCCCCAAAAACAAACCACTCTCACATGGCCTGTCCCATTCCGGTCTTATGGAAAGACGGGTATAGAGGCCATTGTAACTTTTGACCTCCAATCAATTCTAGAATGTAAACGCAACCATTTGATTGGATGAAATATTGTGATAATTGATGTTTTCACTCAAGGCAAATATGTCTAAATAGTTAATGATGTCCTTGGTTCTTTACTAACCATGTATATACAATAGTTGCAGGCCAAATCTCGATGACAATGTCACTGTCAGTTGGTTGGGGAGGCTGGGCCTGGTGGACAGCAGGAAGGTAGTAGGCCACTGTCACATCGTTAGCGAAGATAGAGCGGCTTTCGTCTGTGCGCACCACTGTCACAATGGGTAAGGACATGCCCAGGTAGTCTCCTGTAAGAATGGAAATAAATAATTTGTTGCTGAGCTAGAACTGAGTATTGTCCAGGAACATCATATGAGTAAACATTACTTACCTAAGGAGTTCTGCTGGCAAATATACCTCATGATCCTCATAAAGCCATAGCAGATGCTCTGTTCGTAAGTCTCCTCTCTCATGGTAATACAAGCCCAGTGGCCTTTCTCATAATGCCGTTTTTCATACAGCAGTTCCCCACACTGAAAAGGTTAAGACGAGGTTAAAAAACGCTCCACTGTCAAACAATTTAAACCAAAATGATATTGGCTTCATTAAACAAAGTTGTTTGTCTTGTGTTACATGAAGGTGTGTGAATATTTTGAGTTTTCGACTTTTTGCTTACGTATCAATTTGCCTCATACTTTTGCTGACACAAGTAGTCCAGTTATGTGGTTTCTTCGTAAAATACAGACAGAATATTAGTTGACAGATGCCACTTTGTAGCAGAAACGACTTTTATGACACTTTGCCGATCATATGAGATCGGACACCCCAATCATTTCCTAGGCATGGGATGAAAACTTTCTAGGTCTGAAATTGAAGCGCTTTTTCAGTCTTGGCTAACACTGCTCCAAGAATAGGCGATGACAATGTTCTTAGTTTAACTACAGCCCCAGTCAGGCTTTAATGAGCTAATTAACTTGAGGTAAACCCATTAGCAGTTATTTATATGGCCCGGTGAGGACTTGAGTCACACTGTGCTATCACCTTTCTTTTATGCCTGAACTAGATGTCTCAAGTCTTCTCAAAAACGTATGTGTTTTTGTTCGTTCTTCTGAATATTTTCGCTGCGCTTCAAGTATTGTAATTATTATTATTTTTTACATATTGTTGATGATCTAGACTGGTAGTAACAAACTGGTGCGCTTTTGTATCTTCTCTCTTATCACTCAAGATAATAAGAACACATGATGGCAGAGAATGTGCAACAGTAAAGTAGCAGGCCGAGTGGCGTACCTTCTCTTTGCGGGACAGCAGCGTAAACGGCACACGTTCCCTGTTGCTCTGGCCTTCGTTGTTGCTTGTTAGCTGCTGGATGGGCTGGGCCATATCTGTCCATGGAAAAGCAACACAGGTGATCACAAGGCCAAAATTTTGTTTTTACCTATTGTAGAACCACTATTATTACTTAATATATTCATGTTGCCTACCAAAGCCCCAGACGTGACGACATTGTGATCGCTCGTATAGTTATACTTTTCTATGTGAATAAATACAGCGGTTGTAATTTGCCAATAACCACTTGTTTGCTATTTGTCTGTAGCAGCCTTGGCCTAAGCCTTTTTGGACTGAAATTCTATTTGGTTTTAGTTAAGATTTTGCCCAATAAATCTTCTTAGTTAAAGCCAATAAAATGTCTACAAAATCTACAGTACATTTTACGCAAGCAAAGTTCTGAATGTATTATAGACCTTTCTCAGCTGACATCATCAGCTAGCGGAACTTCTGTGGCAACAATGGGTTGCTGCAAGCAAATCAAAACATGCTATATCTCTATGCTCTGACCAATCAGAGCCTTGTGGGCAGCAAAAGTCACATGATGGGTCCTGAGCTCTGACAAACAAGCATTTGTTCAGATATCGTTGTCTGACCTGACCACTCAAGTGCTGAACCGTCTTGGAGAGCGTCAAGACCAGTAACACCATTGTAAAGAACAGCTAATAACATGCAGCAGATGGAGCAAATCAGCGGAATGCCAACCATCAGGCCGGCATTCCATTCCAAGTCACATGACCGAGAAAGGTCTATAATATTCTGTTTATTTATACTCTCAGTCTCTTTTATTTGGAGCTGCTCTCTCTCATTCTGTTTAAAACGTATACTTGGGTATACTGGGGTACCGCCCGGCCCTCTATGGTATCTATGGCAGTGCATTTAGAGCCACCTTAAAAACTTTAGCTTGGCATTTGCAGTGACATTGTAGTTGACAAGAGGATAGGTACTTCTGGTGATCTCAAGGCTGCAGGAAGTCATTCATTTAATTCTGGAACTTAATTAATTAATGCAGTGTTTGAAGGGCAGTGGAAGGACTGTCAAGCTGTGTTACTGGGTTTAACCAAATTATCACACTTCAGGGACAGGGTCACTTTTTGAACTTGCTTAATGCTAGACTGAGAGTGATTTGAATCGCCATTTTCCATTACTAATAATGGAGTGGCAGCCGTAGATCAAGGGCCTTCAAAGCATAGTTCTTTAAATGAGGTTTATTCCGGCATCTTCATAATGCACAATTTTCTTATAAACATTCATTGTGATTTATGATTTGAGTTGACATTTTTAACACATTCAAATTCACAATGCCATTTTCATTCAATTGTGATTAATTGTGCTGTATATTTAAAGTAAGTCTAAATATTTCATCTTTTCAAGACCTTGGTGAGTTTATTTTTGCTGTCTTTCCTGGTGGTTATCTGCCATTTAAAATTGAAAAAGATTATTTCTTGAGTTTCCTGCTTGTAATGCCACAATAATCTTACTTTGTGTTTCAGGCAGATAATAAGCTACCATGGAAAAAATAAATGGGAATAGACTATAATGTGTCCATAGTTGGAAACATTTTCCCACTGCCCTGAGGGCCTTGTTATGAGAAATAAGACCCATATTTTCATATTTTGGACTTAAAAATGAAAAGAGCCTCATGTGACCCACATTCCAGTCGGCCTGTAAATGGATCACACAAGAAACTGTAGCAACTCAAAAGATTTCAGTACATTTTTATTACAATTTATGGATCTAATTTGACTAGATTAATGTGGGCATTTAGTAATTAGTCAGAAAAGCTCATTTCCATTATGATCATTGTAGTTTTAGCCATTGTTCGCAGCAGGCTCTTTAGTCAGATTTCTGTCTGAAGACCAGTGTTATGCAACACAACCCAGGAGGCCACACGTTCTTAAAATGCAGTGTAAATACATTTGTGAAAGTTCTCAGTGAGTTGTCCATCGTAGGCCAAAATGTATTCAGTTTTTTTTGAAAATTTCTTGTTTATTAAGCTGTAGTTTGTTCCGTCTCCCACAAGGGACCAATGACCAAACAAACTCTGAACATAAGTCCATAAGCTTTAAGCCCAGTGTCTCCTACTTATCTGTGAATCTAAAGTGTTATGACTCCAACTGTACCTCTGTGGATCTTCAGCGATCTAAACTCGTGCTCCTGGTTCATACTGGTTTTCGTTATTAAAACTAGGTCACAGTACAACATCAGTCATAACTTTTAAAAAGTTTGGCCAAGTAAATTTACAAGCAGGACAGTATTTAAGATTAGTTTTCTGTGTTAGATTTTTAGTTGTTATCGTTGCTAGTGGTATATGTATTTTTTTTTTAACTATTTTAACATTCCGGGTACCTTCAGGTACGTCCACTTGGTGTCCACGAGCCACGTCCTGCCAGTAGTGGAGCAGACGGCCGTCTTCTTCTCCCTCCATAGTTTCTCCCTCTTCAAGACTCCCATTGCCCGAGTCTGACAGCTGGTCCTCGGAGAACGACTCTAGGTCTTCCAGCGTGATCATACCGGGTCGATCTGGCCCAATGCCGTCTCCACCGCCACCTCCACTCATTTGGCAGCCCCCTCGGTCCATTTCCCCTTCGTAAACCTTATACGAACCGTACGAACCGCACCGAAACACCTCAAATGGTTTTAGTGCATGCAGCAGGACAGCGACCAGCGCAATGCAAAGCGACTCGCAGTTTCTGAGGTCTAAATAAGCTGTCTGTTTTTTCTCGACTTCGATCGCAGCGTAGCTTTTCCAGATTAGGAAAGCCGTTCCTTTGAGGCGCACAAATGACACATATCGCGGCTTTTCTGTGGAATGTGCTCTAATTACGCATACCGTTCCATTTTACGCGCAAAAAAACGCTATCTTTACGCACGATCTAGTTTTATCTTCAATTTATCACAAATCCTGAGCCACTATCGCTAACGCTGTTGTAGCATGACGTTTAGCCTACTGTAGCTGCCTAGAGGTGTATGCAGTGTTTATAGCTGTAGTTGGTGAGAGCAGACCACGTGACGCTGCGGGGGCCCCTCCTTCTCCGAACTTTGGATAAATACTCTAGTGCGCCCCCGCCCTGGCGCTTCACCCAGCACAGTACTGACTACAGACGCACCTTGGCCACCGTGGCCATCAAATAGTAGGATAGTAGGATAATACTGATATCGTCTCAAACCTGTGGTTCGATTTTTCCATTAATTACCCATTGATTATATGATTATATACTGTATGACATAGCCCCAGACTAGAGTACCACCTCAAAGCAGAGTGAGTGGGACAAGTCATGGGATGCAGTGCAGCATGGAGGGACATGAGAATTTAAAACTTAATAACATGAAGTAAATCCGTATTGAAGCTTTTCTTTTACTATTTTGGCCCAAATTACTATACAGATAGAAATGGGTCACAACATATTCTAATCCGCGAAGTTGAGACACATTAACAACATTCCTAATGCCTCAAATGCAATAAATCAATGCATTTATCTTTTCTAAAGACTGATTATATTAAGCAGGGGAATTAATTGAATGACTCAGAAAACTGGGAAACGCTGGTGGATCATTTCTCATCCTCTTCGTAAATCTAACTTTATTGAAAAATTGGGACATTATCTAAATCGGTGGGACGGGGAACATGAAAGTGAAGTTCATTTCTGTCCTCACTTTATCCATATTAAAAGTTTGAGTTGATAATTCATAGTTGCAATATACTTTTTCTAATTCAATATTTATTAGCAGTACTTTAATGAATCACTTGAACATAGATGCAGTTCATGAGTTTATGTAAATAAACCTGTGCCACACTCCTGCCACGGATAACCACCATGTTGCAAGCTTCACCGGGCACGTACCATAGTGAGCGCATTATATAATCCTTCATAATATAGGAGTGCGCAATAATACTCTGTGACAATGCTCAGCCGGGAGATGGATCTAATGGGCCCCTATTGGATTTTTCTCAGCCACCCATCCCCTATGAGGTCCCCGGTTCAGCACTGCACATCTTTACATTAGATTTTTATGATCAGATTTTTCAGCAGTTCTAGCAGGAGCACTAGTGTCTGTCATCGCAAAAATAAATATGACAATTAGTTGGCTATTTTGTGCTTCTAAATAGGTTCTTCACTTTGCACACATCTTTACTGAATGTTGCTTTTTATTAATAGCTCCCATCACACCGGTTTGTTCACTGAGTCACTTTGCTCCCAGCCTCCACCAATCGTTGGCAGAGGTTTTCTGGGCATGCTCTGTGCTGCTGCAGTTGACACTGTTGTTGTGGCCCATCTGACAAACTTGGATAAAGTGTTGAGTTAGAACATGTGGGTTATGAGTATTTCACCAGTCAGACACACAGGCACAATGAGCAAACCCCATCACTTATTAGCTATGTTTAATATTATAATTGCAGAGACTTTATATAATCTGTTAAACTGTCAGCACATGGTCGACTGTCTCAGACCTTTCTGGATGATGTTAATTTCGTCGACTAAAATGCTTTGTCGTAATTTAGTCACAGTAATATCTTTGCAGACTAAAATTTGACTAAATCTAAATAGCGTACTTCACAGTTGCTAAAAATAGACCCTGACGTCTCCTCAGACAAACAAGCGCGCATTTTGCATGCAGTGCCTATGGGTCTGAGTCGTTCCGAAAGTCACAAAGTTGTAGTTTTGTCTCTTAAAGATGTTCCAACACGAAGGAACCAAGCAGTGCGCCCTTGCTATGCAATCGGACTCTAGATACCCAGATCGGATGTTGGAGGAGGCATTTTTCATCACTTTTCCAAAGACGGGTGAGGAAAAGGCTGCAGAACAGACTGGCATGCTGGCCCTTTAAGGGGCGGAGCCTAGCCCACCAGCGTGCAACAGAGGCAGCAGCGGCATATTTGAGGACAGGGAAGAGAGAGACGACACACTACGGAGCCTGCTTGATGGGGAAAAAACGCGCACACTTTGGCCAAGCATTAAAGAACAACGAAGTACCCTGACCCCTCATTTCATTGGAGTTCTAACCCAACTCTAAACAGTGTTTTGACTTATCCAACTAGCAATAAACAGTCCCTCATTTTCACCAGGTATGATCTGCGACAATATGGCACAGCTGGTGTTTATTTGTCTGACTGCGTGACGTCAATTGTA
>OMNZ01033335.1:0-13821 GCA_900303255.1 Lesueurigobius sanzi | reverse complement strand
CTGAACTCAGCCCTTGCCCACGGTCTGCTTTTGTGGTTAAATCATCATATCGTGATTGAGTGGTTTTTATGTTTGTTTTAAGCAGCTCACTGCATCTTCTGTCAGGGCTAAACCAGGTCTAAACCAGGAGAAAACTAGGTCTAGACCAGGAGAAAACTTGGTCTAGATCAGGAGAAAACTAGGTCTAGACCAGGAGAAAACTAGGTCTAGATCAGGAGAAAACTAGGTCTAGACCAGGAGAAAACTAGGTCTAGACCAGGAGATAACTAGGTCTAGACCAGGAGAAAACTAGGTCTAGACTAGGTCTAAAATCGGGCAATATCACGGACTGAATTTGGATTAAACCAGGACTAAACCAAGAAGTAAACCGGACTAAAGCAGAGACTGAAATCAAGGCCTAAACCAGGACCAAACTAAAAAGGACTAAACCAGGGACAGAACGATGAAGAATGATTACCTTGGACTAAACCAGGACCAAACCCAAGGACTCAATCAGAAATATCTAATCTAAAAAATCTAAACTTTGGACAATATCACAGGTCACTGAACCAGGATTAAACCAGGTCTAAACCATGAGGGAAACATGTCAAAACTCTGTAAGGACTGAAAACAGGTCTTAACCAAGCAGAAGCAGCCGGCTTTAGTCGCCTTTAAAAGACAATTTACACATGAATTGCGAGAAAATCGGAATTGTGATTTAAACTAAAGAAAATTGTGACAAGATTTTCTGACCGTACCGCCCAGCCTTGCCCTGATCTATGCACAAACTCCCTGAACATGTTGTTTGAAGCTGTGAAGCAGTTCAATGTCTAACATGCCCACCGCTGTTGTTTAGTTCAACATCACGCTCAGCCCCTGTGATCCAGCTCCCTCTCAAGTCCATTCCTTTTACAGTCCACTATCTTATACACGCACACACACACAAAGCAAACAGTATGTCAGAAATCTGGCAGCCCCACCCCTCCAGAGATGCACCACTCAGCGGGGTGTGAGAGACGGGGCAGAGGCGAGAAAGGATGGGGGAGAGAAGTGATGCTCAGGAGGGCACTTGTCAAAACACTATGGCAACCCGCAGCTGCTCCTTTAAGAGTCCGAGACGTAGAAAGGTTACAGTGAGTTGTGTGAAGTGAGAACGGCGAACTGCGGTTGAGGTGGATGGATAAAGGTTGTCATCGGAATAAAAATCTGTCTGGTTTAAAACTGCAGGGCCCCAAATTGTGCAAGACATTGCTGGTGGAGTGACTAGTGACTATGTACTTTTGTAGTTTCGTGATGCATCAGCGACTTTATATACACACTACATTTGGTAGTGCACAGTCACTGCTATTCCCAGCTGACCAAACCATAGGCAATTTGGAAGAGAAACGTTTTGAGCCTAGTCTTAATATTGGTGACAGTGTCTACTTCTTTGAGGTAAAATGGAAGTTCATTCCGTAAGACAGGAGCTGGGTAGCTGAAAGCTCTACTTCCTTCTGTGGTTTTGAGGATGCAAGGAATCACTAGCAGCTCTGAGTTTTGGGAGCGAAGTGCTCTAATTGGCTGATATGGCACCATGGCCTCTCAATAATTGGAGCCATACCATTAATGACCTTGAAAAATAATTTTAAATTTGATTTTAAACTCGACAGGAAGCCAGTGGAGAGACTTCAGCACTGGAGTTATACTTTTTGGACATGCAGCCAACAGGGAATTGCAATATTTTAACCTAGATGATCCAAACGCATTTTTTCAGCATCTGTTCTAGAAAACATTTTACGCAGGTGAAAAAAGACCAGATTGAAACTATATTTTGGCTATAAAACTGTGTTACAAATTTACATTTTGCTGTTTATTGTCTGGCAAAGATCCTATAGTTTAAAACTGAGGTGGAGGGCAGCTGATTACTTTCAACTCTGGTAACTGTCAAAATGCTGATTTCTAGTCTTAGTTTATTGCTAATTCCTATGCAATTCCTGGGCCAAAGTTCAATGTCTTCTCTGTTAGCACATAAGAACTCAGGTCTTATTATTTTGTCATAAAGGTGTTCAAAAGTGGAGACAATATTCAAGAACATATGCATGATGTTGGACAATAGGGCTGTGCTCAATATATCGTATCGGCAATATATCGTTATGCAGTACTTGACGATTCATGTATTGTATCGAGACATAATAAAGGAAAATGAATTTAATATGCGTGGTAGGCTAATTCAGAATGTATATTATAACTGCAATAGCAAGTTTACCTTGCTGTGCTGATTCACCATAATAAACACTTATATTTAGTACACCCATAAGATAATTATTTATTTGTTTCTTTGGATTATGTGTCAGCTCATGTCAAAATGGGGCACAAGTCGATTCTGGGGCATTTTGAGTTATTCCCAGAAGTGTAGTCTCCAAGCTTTCCAACCATGTGTAGCACATGGAAATCTGATAATATTTGGAGAAGTTGAAGCTTTTGAAGGTAAACCCTTTGGAAAAGATAATCCTGAGATAAGCCCTCTCTTAGCTGGCTTGTTTGACAATGGTCCTCATATACATCTCATTTCCATTGTCCATTGTGTCATTGGCTGAAGCCACTGCCAATCAAGTAGTTGGCGGTGACGTGTCCGGTGACGTGTCCGGTGACGTGTCCGGTGACGTGTCCGGTGACGTGTCCGGTGACGTGTCCGGTGACGTGTCCGGTGACGTGTCCGGTGACGTGTCCGGTGACGTGTCCGGTGACGTGTTCGGTGACGTGTTCGGTGACGTGTTCGGTGACGTGTTCGGTGACGTGTTCGGTGACGTGTTCGGTGACGTGCGCGTTGTCTGTAAGAAAGTATTGTATTATGGACTGTACCATGAAACACCTGTCGCGATACGTATCATGGACCTTGTATCGGGATACATATCGCATCATGAAGTTGTTGGCAATACCCAGCCTTATTGGACAGGACTTTCAGCCATAAGACTAATATGGCAGGTTTGTGAATCCAATCACCATTGAATAATGATCAGGGGAAACATTTGCCAATTTTCTTTATGGATATTTCTTCAACTTCCCAACTGAAATAGAAACGCAACCTATTTGTTCAAACCATATGTTTCTAGCAGTACATTGTTAAATATGTCAACAATCAATTTGAAATTTAGACATTACTACTTAACAGCTATCATCTTTGTTAAATATACAGTATGTATTGTGATAGCATGAACTGTTCTGGAAAGTGGCAGAAACCATAGTCTGGTACCTGTTTCTGTGCCATTGCTCACCATAACACACTTACACATCGAGGAGGCAGGGTTGCATCTAAAGTTTCTCCAGCGTATTTTGTCTTTGTCGTGGCCACTTTCAGACCCAGGGGGCGGCTTAGAGAAAAGTGTCCTGTTCCTGGACATGCTGCCAGAGTGAATTGAGGTGCTTTACACTGTATGTTGTCACCCACTTTCAGCCGTAGATCCTGCGTGTCCTTTGGCTCACGTCTCGTCGCTGAATATTCATGCAGTTATTTAAAGCAGTGGAGGTCTTTCATTTGGTTTCGGAATAACAGAGGACTGCTTCGTTCTTCTGAAACTGTGGAGTCTTTACCAGCTGTTATGTGTATTTTTGGAATACAGAAGCAACCCTTAATTCTGTTTTGGTTTTGAAAGTTCACCCAACTGGGCAGTGGACAAGTTTTCGGGGGCGAAATGACCTTAAACTGTAACGTGTTTGTGTCTCATAAGCCTATGCTACTGTTTACAGACCCACTTTAGCGATGATGTGTCTGTGTTTTGTCAGGTGTTCCGCAGAAAAGCAGTGGAGCTTGGGGAGAAGCTGTTGCCAGCCTTCAAGACGCCCACTGGGATCCCCTGGGCCCTGCTCAACCTCAAGAGGTAGGTCCTGCCCCTCCCACTCTGTGTTTACCTCCATCAGAGGGATCTTTTCTGTCACTCATGTTCACATTCTAGAGCGATAAGAGGAGGAGGTGTATACAAATGTAGGGTCAGTCATTCAATTTCTCTTACACAATAATACACTGAAAGATCTAAAAAATGATTTTCTTGAAGTATGAAGTATGTTTGGTGATAAAACATCCTAGTACACCTAAAATCAGATGAAATATCTTATTGCACATAATTATTGAAAAATAAATCTTATTTCACTTTAAATCTGTGAAATAAGATTTAAAGTGAAATACAGATTTTGTAACAAATTTTACTGACAAAGTAAGATTTGTTGCTAAATCTTACTTTGTCAGATTTGGCAACATTTTGACCTCTTTTCTCTTGATTTTTTGCAATGTTTTTTTTCCCACTTCCTTATTGGACATGGCACAGGAAGTGAGAGGTAAACAATCCATAGCTGTTGCCGTGCCAACCATTATACCAATGACAAATGAATGAGTCAGAATTGACCCTGTGCATAACGGCTGCGTCAAGCTAGCGCCAGCTCCATGAACGCCACCCTTCATTTTCGGGATCAGTATTAGCATAGCATAGCATTAGCATAGCCTACTACTTAGCCTCATAGTGGTGGATGTAACTCGGTATACAGTTTGACCCCCTTTTCCCTCTCGCTTATTGGAGCAGGAGACAGCAAGTCAACTATCCTGTGCACATTGTTGACGGTTATTTATGTATCAAGTTACATCCACAGTTACGAGGGTAAGAAGGCTATGCTAATGCTATGCTATGATTATACTGGAACCGGAAATGAAGGTGGCAGCCGTGGAGCTAGCGCTAGCTTGACACAAACGCTATGCACAGAGTCAATTCTGAATCACTAATTTCTCATTGTTATAATACGGTTGGCACTGCAACAGTTTTGGATTGTTGTGGAGCTAGCGCTAGCTTTACTCGATCGTTGTGCACAGGGTAATTTCTGTGCTTTCCTATCTATGCTAGTGACAAAATTTAAAATTTCTTCCTTTTTAAAAAACTTTTTTTTTTACTTCCTTAAAATACAATACCTTCTACAGATATTATCCATCAAATTAAGTCACAATTACTGCAGAATTTAAACCTTCCATTTGCACTTTAATTGTTATGTCTAACTTAATCCAGTTATAGGTAGAAAAAAAGCAATCAAAAACATTACAAACGCATATGCATTCAGACTTGTCATTACAGATCAGATTTTTCATGTTCCTAGCTGTGTTCGTCTGCAGACTTTTGGGCTCTGATTTGCAAGCTCTCACCAGAGGCAGTCTCCAAAGCTGCACAAACTAAACTTTTGAGTGCTGTCACCGGGTTAGAGGCCACAGCAGCTCTTATTATTACACTGTGTCTCTGTGACAGGACTGTCCCAATAGTGTCCCACTTCTCCGCACAACAAGCTCGCTCTCAAGCTGCCCCCAATATAATCCACTTTACATCATTATTATGGCTGTGCTCTACATTGAATATTAATTGAGATGAGTGCGGAGAATTATATAAATATAATGTACTTGTCTCTGGCCGTTAGATCTACTAAATCCCGCTGTGGGAAGCTTTAGATACTCGTCAGATATTAGGGCTTTGAAGACTAACTTTTTTTTTTTCATTCTCCAAACTTTCTTTACATAGTTATTTCTGACCACCACTTCATCAAATCCAGGGGAAACCACAAGGGAAGCAGCCACAATGTCTCTTGAGGGGAGAAAACATCCTTTCTCTGTGTATTGCAAATTTAATGGGGTGACTGGACGGGTTGATTGATTACCAATGTGCATTTTCTCAGTCTGATCCATCTGCGCAAATGGGATTCAGAGAGAAGCTCAGGGTAAGACGGCTACTAAAGAGAAAAGATCATTTCAATATCCAAAATGCTCAGTAATAGGTCATCTTCCTCTTTTCTCTCCTTCTTTTCATTGATTTGCCATAGAGGTATAGGCTATAATCTATGAATTTGTCTTAAAATTAATATTTACAACAACATTTGAGTGTGCCACATTTAACTGGGTGTGATCTGGTTATCCATAATTAAACTGCTACTATGTTTTGTCGGTTATTGTTTATTTCTCGGGAGCGGTTGTCAGCTGTGGCTGCCTGGGTGCTGTCCTGTTGGTGCCCAGATAGAGGTGTGGTGTCTCTGCCTCACCTCCTCTGGACGCCCTGGCACGGTGCCTGGGTGATGTGGCTGATGTGCTGCTCCCGATGCAGACGGCTCCTATGATGGTGGTTCCTTACCTGGTTCATCTCAGCCTGACTTACTTGCACTATTTTTACTTGCACTAAAGATGTATGGGTGCGTGTGTGTGTATGTGCGTGGCAATAATGTCTACTGAATCCACTTATTAAATATATGTGGGGGGTGGGAGTTGGGTGTGTAAATGAATCCCTCTCACATGACATTCATAAGGGCTATGGTTGAAGGGTCTTGCCCAAGGACACTTGTGGGGGTTTTCCACCAGCAGTTCCAGCCCAGCCCAGTGTCTACCCGCTTTGTCCTTTGTTTTCACATGCCAGACAGGGATCAAACCGGGTGAGCCAAGCACAAGTTTTGGGACTGTCTTAAACCTTGGGTCAAAGCAAGCTGGCCTGATACTAGCATGACATGAACAGACTGCTGCCCTCTGATTTGTCAGAGAAGAGAGAAGACAGCCCTCGCACACACAGCCACATCCCACCAGAATATTATTTCACAACATTATACTACAGTTGTAAAAAGTGATATAAGCACATAGCTTACCTTCATAGTTCGGTTTTAGCAGCTTTTTTCCTCTAGTGCTTGTCTTGGAGCTTCAGAATAATTTAATAATTTCCAAAAGTCAGTATATCCACAGTGTTCTCCAGACGGTTGCTTTCATTGTTACATTGCGTGGTTTAACGTGTGTCCCCTCTCTCCTGAGGAGCCGCAGCCGCTAAACCCCGCCCCCTAAAGAGAAGCTCATCCAGTGTAGGGTAGATACGCGTGAATCCGAGTATTGCGCTCTGGGCTGGGTAGAAGCCGCTACAGAGGAGACGGGGCATTGGATACCTCTAAATCCCCCTCATTCCCCTGCAGTCTCTCACCTTAATGAAGTCAATTATTTGTTTTATTTAGAAGCTGTTTTGGTGCTGTGACTAATTCATCGTCTCCATGTTTAATCACAGCATGAGCTCGGAATCATCTGCGCTGCGAAATACCCACATACTATTAATCCGCGGAAACAGAAGGGCTCGGTGTCAGGGTCGGAGCCCCCCGCGACGCACCCCAGTCGCCCTGTCAATCAAACGCAGTCTCGATCCGCTTTTTATTTCTATCTGCGCCTCCCCAGAGAGAGACGGCACTCCTCTGTTTGTCAGCCGGTAATTAAAAAGCAGCGTGTCAAGACGATAAACGCGCTGTAACAAATTAATTTTCTCTGCGTCGCGATGGGTGACTGGACCCGGCCCCCGCTGTCATTCTCTCAGGGGCGAAGTCGTACAGAGGAGGCGCCCGTGGGGAGAGCGTCGAGAGCCTTCCGTGGGTGTTACCTGCACCTCTATGGGAGCGCCCGCGAGGTTCTCCCGTGGGGGGGGGCAGGAGCAGATCGGTGGCCATGATGACTTTATCTGCTTGAGTGAGCAATGATGGCCTGCTGCTAACTGGCACGTCACAGCCCCATGCACATGCTCAGAACTGCAAATGAAGATCCAACGTACGGCGAATTCAATTAGGGATCTCATCGGACACATAAGAGGAGAGGCTTTCAGGGCCCTGTACTTTATTTTTTTACTTACAAGCTATAGAAGCGGGAGTGCACTGTAAAAAATGCATATCTAGATTTATTTAGATGACTCAATTCATATGAATCTGTTTCTGACTTGTTTCAGTACATTGCGTCTTATTTCAAGTAAACTTATTCGCCAATGGGGTAAGAATATTGGGCCTTATTCATGAATGTTTTCTTAAGAAAAAGTTTTAAGAAGATTCTGGAAAATCTTAGGTCTGATTCACAAAGCGTTCTGAAGAAGACCAAACTCTTCTGAAAGAGAGACGCCCCAAATTCATGAATGTGACACTAGGAACACCACTCCCCTCATTATCAGGACATTTACATTATATTGACTATGTAAATACAAAGACACGCCCTCTAAACTGCCATTTGTGGGCATGACAAGAGCATGAGGCAGTACTCATTTACATTTACTCGAGTACATGTGAGTATACTATACTTTTAATTTTTGTAATTTTATCACACAGTACTTTTTACTTCAACTTGTAAATAGCCTAGTGTTTTGTCTTAAGTCTCCTCCTCTGACCCAGAGCAGAGGGGCTACTAAGGAGCTGCAGCTGTCACCTGTGAAAGTCTGATTTACACTATCTCTATATATCACCACTGATCACTTTCACTCAGAAAAATGGTGCTCACGCTGTGAAAGATTTACTGTGAGGTATGGTATACTGTATATGGTATGGTAGGCTATACTTTATTGCCCTCAATGGGGAAATTTGTCTTGGGTACATGGTGCTTCGTACATCCACACAAACACAGTCAAAGACACAAGGTAACAATAAAAAGTTACAGGAATAATAAAAGAACAGTAAAATGTACCTTTCTATGCATTCTTATTTACAAACCATATGGAGGACGGTATGAAAGGTTTTTTTAATCTGTTGTATTTGCATTTTGGCTGCCTGAACCTACGAATTTGTGCATAAGTTTGTTTCATGAATGAGGCCCATTGTTCTATTGGGACTTTTATTCCCTTGTTTCAAAATAGATTACATTAGAACAAGGATGTCCAACCTGTAGCTCGCCAGCCCTTTCCTAGTAGCTCACCAAAGGCGTTCAACAATTATGCATACACTTCATGAGTCAAATTTTAGACTCATTACAAAGCATCTCCGAACATTTAGGTGAATATAGCAAACCATAAAGCAGAAACTACTGTCATTTTCTTTTATTGTGTTCCATTTTCATCTTGGCAGTCGTACAGGCCTATTTTCGCATATTTCTTTGAAGCATAAGTAGCTCACAGCCATTTCTGTTATGCAAAAGCAGCTCTCGGGGTAAAAAAGGTTGGTGACCCTTGCCTTAGAGCCTGCCAGAAATGTCATGAAATAAGCCAAAAAATCTAGATGATGGTAGTAAGTCTGTCTAATCTAGACAAAACTACTCAAAACTCTCTTTAAGTTTAATTGCGTCACCTAACTTTCTGCCTCAAGCTTTTTCAATTAATGTTAACGGAGAGCCCTTTTTGCGCTGTGATTATCTACCTTCGCTTTTTGTTGAGTGTTTCTCGTCTATGTGTTTCTGATTGCCTGCTTATAACAAGATACTTTCTCCACTGTGAGTCAATAAAGTTCCATCTTATCTCACAGCCGCTGAATCACATTTGACTAAATAATAAAATAAAAACTCATTGATCGACATGCAGCTTACTCCGGCTGCAAAAAGGAGCTACAGTGCTGCCCCAGTCGGATCACAACGCAAGCTCACAATTGTGGAACCCAAAATGAAAGAGCAAGTTTAAATCTTGCAAAGACAATATAGAGTTTTTATAGGCTGCATGTGCAAAATGTAACCAACCCTGTAGTTTAGACCTCTACAAACTGTTCTGAATGCATGGGATTCTTGTATAAGTTTAACAGTTTAGCAAATTTCAGTCTTCTCTCAAATGTTATTTCTCTTGGACATGTTTAAAAGGCGATCTGTGAAGTGAATCTGAAAACAAAAATCACATCTTTATTGTTAACATGCAGCACTTAACATAATGGGATGCAATGTAGGCTAAACAAAGTTGCACTACTTCATGATAGCTTATCGAGAGTCTAACCCACTTGCAGCACAGTATCATCATATTGATATGTCTGGTGTCAACGTAACCTGCTTCTGTGAGTCAACCGTAGTTCGTAGTTTCTCCTTAACCTTGACCCAGATGGCTGCAGAGTAAATAAGACGCGCTTGGCCCAATTACTCCTCCTCCTCCTCCTCCTCCTCCTCCTCCTCTGTATTCCTGTGTACTTCTTGCGTGTCCTCTGAAATACTTTGTTCTTCTTCCACCTTCCGCACTCTCCTCAAACTCGCCCTCGTCCATCCATCTTGACTGGACTGACCCAGTATCTTGCTCAGTGCGTCCACTCCACTCCCTATCTGCACATTTACTTCACTTTAGCCCGTAGCTATCAGAGACCAACAGGGGACGCTGGAAATTGGGACACATTTTCCCTCCAAATAACTTTTTACAATAGCCATTTAAGTTTGTATCAGGCTGATTTTTTTTTTTTTTATTGGAAAGGGCATTCAGCATGTTTGTGGGACCAGGAGTCAATCTAAGAGAAAAACATTAAAGCTGAAATTGTGTCTGTGCTGCAGCCTTATCCGCAAGGTTTGTGTGCTGGACAATAAAAAGGCTTTTTTACATAATATCTACAAGGTCGGTCTAGCCAAAGTACAATGCTACCACTGTGGAAGCTTTTGTTGGTGGTACAGTGAGTTCAGAAAGTCATCTGACCCTTTTTCCTTTTCTGTCATTCTATTAGGTAGCTTTTCAATTCACTCTATTCACAAATCTATTGTGGTGAATGAAGTTTAGGAATAATCTGAAAAAGAGCAGCAAATCACACCCACTGCAGCTACATCGAATTGTGAGGTACCCAGAGGTTCCCACCCCTAGTGAACATAGTTGTGGATGAACACGGTTGGTATCAGAAGGCTACATCGTAAAAGCAGTATTTATAGAGTGGTAAGAACACTTTCTCTTTCTCAGTTCCCGTAAATTATCACAATTGATTTTTTTTTTCCACCCTTCTCGGCCACACGTTGTGATCTATGACATTCTGATCATAGCCGTAGCTTTGATGTCCACTTTTGTTTATAGGCATTTATTGGCAGCAGGGCCCTAAACCAGTCGCAGTGTGTGCTCGCGTCCGTGCATAGTGCCATTGATTGACACAAACTGAGCGGAAAAAGCTGCTAAGATCCCATCGATTTGTCCTATTGATCTCCGCCTCGGACTGCGGCCACACCGAAGCCAATACGCAGGCACGGAGACGGGTGGACCAATGGACGAATGCGCTTTAACTTACAAATTATTACTCTCCAACCAACCATTATGCTATTATTTTCGCTTACCTATAACTAAGAAGGTATTATCTGCTCTGGCTGGTGTGTCCCATCGCTGTTCTATTAACATTCAGGCCCGATAACGCTCCTGAATCACTCCCACCTCACTTCGCGCTGGCTGCTTTTAATGGGATGAGGCTCTGTGTGCGAGCGAGCTGCTTTTAAAATGCCGGTCTGTCGCCGCACCGCTCAAATGTATTTTCATCTCATCTCACCATCTGACACTTTACCCACAATGCACCTGGTCTCGGGCTGGCTGGAATCAGAATGGGTTCGTAATTGGATATTGGTTACAAATGACTGAGTGTTCGAGGAAGATCTGAAGCCGAGATGCAATTTAACTAGATTGGAGTCTGTGTTGGTGCAAAATACTCAACTTGAGGAGCATTTTAATCCCAATTTTTTATTACAAAACCAAGAATGCGGGAAACATTGCTCTCAAAATTGCAATATAGACACTGTCTCAATGAGGCCTTGCCATATGATTTGTAGAGGTTCGGGAATGCACATATTGAGTTTAGCAATTCATATTCAGCCCTTTCCCAAATGTTAATACCTCCAAAATTGTTTCACCCTTGTTCAAACTTTCTGTCTTTGGGTAAACTTTCTGTCTTCATGTACATTCTCCCATCCCCATCCAGTTGCAACAGAACATTCCCTTTGTATTGTCATCTGTACTCTGTAGTTGAAGTGTAGGACGTTTCGCTCTTCATCCAAAGAGCTTTGTCAGCACTGAGCAAACTTGAACGCCAGTGGATCTACAGTATATAAAAAAAAACAGTATAGAGAAAGCTCTAGAGGTCCTCAGTCGGCTGTGCATCTCCACCTCAAAGCCAACAATCACTCCTTTGAGGACAGCAAAGAGCAAAAGAAATAGATGGTTTGAGCGGGGAGTGAAAGAAGAAAATCCATACAGTAACAGGAATGGGGGGCCTTCGCTTTAATTTAGCCCCTGTCTATAGCAACATTATTCGACGGAAACCGGCCCTCTGTCATGGTAATGAGGCTGTGGCAGAGTCCAGGGCAGGACTATAGACCTTTCTCAGTCATGTGACTTGGAATGGAATGCCGGCCTGTTGGTTGGCATTCCGCTGATTTGCTCCACCCGCTGCATGTTATCAGCTGTTCTTTACAATGGCGTTACCGGTCTTGACGCTCTCCAAGACGGTTCAGAACTTAGAGTGGTCAGGTCAGACAACGATATCTGAACAAATGCTCGTTTGTCGGAGCTCAGGACCCGTCATGTGACTTTTGCTGCCCACCAATGGTCAGAGCATAGAGATATACAATGTTTTGATTTGAATTTCTTGTAGCAACCCATTGTTGCAACTTAAGTTCCGCTAGCCGATGATGTCAGCTGAGAAAGGTCTATAGAATGGTGCGAGTAGCCTTAGAACAAAGTCCGGATAATGGGAAGGTAATGAGCAGTGAAGAGGTGTGAACAAGGGTAAGGTGTTTTTCTCTAACCTTTAGAACAGAGAGAGGTGGGGCTTACAGGTAAACTCCTCCTACTGGTCTTTATATACATCCACTGGTGTTCAAGTTTGCTCAGTGCTGACAAAGCTCTTTGGATGAAGAGCGAAACGTCTTACACTCACAGAGTACGGATAAAGAATTTTTGCCAACAATGGACAACTCCTGTATGACTGAGAAGTTGAACTTACACAGACATTCCCTTTGTTTATCAATGTTGAGGAATTGGAGTGAACATCATGCCGTTTTTTGACCCCAACTGGTTTGTAAGGACTACACTGCTAATTCTACCAATACGATCGGTTCTGGTAGAATGATATTTTGTTTCCTATTCCAAGCTGTCTCTGCATAACCTCTGCAATGTTGTAGTCATCACTTCAATGCAAACAGTAGCCTATTGTTCCAGCTGCTACACTTTAAAGCTCATAAACCTGTTCAGACTCTGCCACTTTACTCCCAATTAGCGGCAAAGTGGAAACACGTGTTGTTCTTCAACTCCATGGAAGTGCCCTGGCCTCACCACTGCACAGTCTGAGAGTGTGACTGACAGCCACAGCAGCTGTTGTTGGTCTGCAGCTCAGACCTAATTATTGTGATAAGATGTTGCTGCTTCAGTGGTCTTCTCCACAGTGCACCGACTTGTGCATAATCTCCTTCCAGAGGACAAACCAGGATTATTCCCACACTTCCAAAACTACAACCGCTACAAAGTTAATAAAATAATAAAATCTCAAAACATTTGGACCTGCATTTGCATGTAATTATTTGTGTGCATTTTGTTCCTATAGGTCAGTGGTCCCTAACTATTTTTGCCCCATGGACCGGCTTAATGTAGGCATTATTTTCACGGACCGGCTTTCCACGTGCAGCAGATAAATACAGCAAGAATAAGTGCATGAAAAGTAAAACTCACCAAACGCTGAATCAGAGGGAGTCCTGAGCTGGTTTCTTTGCGAGTAATTGCTTCTGTCCTTCTTGTTTACGTTTTTTTTTTCTTTCAAAAAACTCCAAAGATTTAGATTTTATTCCAGGGTGTTTAGTCTCCATGTGCCAATGCAGATTTGAAGGCTTCATTGCTTGGTTTGCCACATATTCAGAGCGGACTTGCCGCATGCGAGAGTCACCTGTAGCGATAAACCCATACTTTAAAGAGGCACTAAACCCCAAATCAACTTTTTTTATCTGAGAATCTGTTAAAGTTGGTGTCTCATAGAGCTGGCTACAGGTCCTTGTCTCTATTTTGACATGTTAGTGCATATTAGTAGAAATCTTCATTTTGTGCTAAAAAATGTCAGTGTTGCTCCCTCTTGAGTTTGAACGATGACAATTCATGTGACTTTCAAAGCTCGGTCTCAGTTTGCCCCAACAGTCGGGCCTACGTAGGCCATGGTCTG
>OMNZ01033331.1:0-14855 GCA_900303255.1 Lesueurigobius sanzi | reverse complement strand
CACCAGGGAGAGCGCTGCTCATGAAGGTCTTCTGAACTACAACAAGCCAGGGGCTTTTACCGGAAGGAACACAAATTGCAGCTTTGATTTGATAAAGCTGACTTGAACTGATAAAACAATTGTGACTTCCTAAAACCATTTGTGAATTGATAAAATTAAACTTTTATCAAAACCCTCATTTTTAATCAATATGAGTCCATAATCCCTGCGGGATTCATGTGTGGGGCTCCCTCTGCCATTGGCTGACTCGTAAATTACATTTCCTATAATTATTACAAAAATGTATATTTAATTTTTGATTAACATTAATAACATAACATTTATAATAGGGCAGTCACTAACAATTATTTAGGCAATTGATTAATCGGTTTGGGCAAAGGGTGCATGGAAAGTGTTATTTTAAGAAACTTTTTGCCACATAAAGCTAAAGTGACGCTGTCTGAGGCCGTTTTGATAGAGCAAACTTAAAGGTAATGTCTGTGGGATGCTCTTTGTACAAGTTTCACGTGTCATTCCTCATTTGAAACTTAAGAACCTCCAAGAACCTGCTTAATATGCTTATTGAATTGACGCGCTAAAACCAGGATCTCATTCTGCTCTATTCCAATTTTCGAGCGGGCGCCATATTGTTTTTCTAAACATTTCCAAATTCGACACCCAGCCCAAAGAATATTAACAAATTCACCCATATTCTTCGCTAATTTATTAGTTTGTACACTTTTCTTGACATTTTGGTAGTTTTATCCAGGTTTTAAGCATAAATATTTGAAGAAATCACAACGATTTGGCTGCTATCAATTTGCATACAAACAGCTAACGCTAACTAGCTAGCTAGCTTATTTGCATCTCAATTCCCTTTAAATCTGCTTTACTCCGTGAAGTTTTGAAATATTACTGCAGTGTTGTCTACAAATGAACTTGTTCACAGTTTTTTAAATTCATTAACGCTAGTTGATTAGTTACTTTCATGTCATCCTTAAGACAAACATATCACTGGTGTAACACTGCACATATCCAATCCATATAGCTAACGCTAGGTCTAATAGACTAGAGTCTAGACTCTAGACACTTTCACAAACTCAAAAAAAGTTTAATATTAGAGAGGATTTTGACTCACCGGCAAGCAGGTCCGGGAAGTCATCAGGGGGGTCCCATCTCCCAAGTTTTGAACTTGTTTGTTAGTTGGTGCAAATCCACAAAACAGTATCAAAAAGGTGTTAGAAGATGTTCTGGATGTGTATTCACCAATAGCTAACTGAGACAAGCTGTTTCACGCTGAAAGACAATTGCAGATACTGAGCTCTCTGTAAGTCGCCCACTTGTGTCCAAGACTCCAAGTGAATGAGTTGTGTTTGTGATGCAGCTGTTTATATAGGCTGGCGTTGACTGTTGCTATGGCAACATATTTGTCAAAAGAAAACAACTCTGACCAATGACCATAGTAAATCAAATAATTACTAATACAGTAAGTCAGTACATAAAAAACAGTAAATACTGCAGTAAATAAGAGCCCAATGTCCAAGCAAAAAGCATAGTTTAATGGGTTTTATTCCATGTTTGACTGACACACACAAAATAATTTAATCTCAATTCTGTGGCCCCATGTATAAACCTGATATACCACACAAATGTTGATCTGACAAAATTGAGAATAAAAGTAAAAGTAGCAGTGTTATGTAATGCAATGTATTCAAGTATTTCAGTATTTGTGGTATTTCAGGTTTATTCAAGGGGCCACAGAAATGAAAACAAATCATACAGTCTTCCAACTGCCCCCTAGAGTAGACATTAAGTGATGTATGTAAACCTCAAATAATTTTCATAACTGTAAATAAAATGAGATGAATTCAAATAATGTTCTGTAATTCTTAACATAGGAATTGTAATTTTATTTGATAGTTATCAGTGAGGGGGAAAAGCTGCGTATAACACTGTTACTTCTGTTTCAATTGTAGCAGATGTTTCGTTGGCCTGAATCCCACCAGGAACCAAGACTGAGAATTGCCATCCAGAAAACGGATGGACTTAATGGACTTTGAATGGCTGCAAACGTGAGTCAGGATAATGCTGTAGTCGTTTAGATTTGAGTAAAGTATGTTTGTATTTTATCAACTCTTATTTTGTCACTGTTAAGAAATACTATGTCCTAATTTAGAAAATAACTCAGTAGTACACAGATTTGTTCAGATTTGTTTTCGTCTTGCTATACACTATAACTATGATACGTTATTATTATTGACTTTTATACTGCTAAAGATAATAGGCGTTTACCCTAAGACACTGTAATGTCAAATTACTGTTAGTTACTGGCAGAAAAAATACTGTTTAAATGTTGTAAATTATGAATTCAGCACTGCATTGTAAGTGGATAAACAGTTAATTGCTGTTTTTTGAAACAAACAAAATCGATAACTGTAAAATGAAACCCAACCAAAACCTGTAAATCAGATCCAGCAAAACACAGTAAATGATTTTACAGCGACATACTTATACAATACATTAATAACAGAAAAAATACCATTTAAATTATGTAAATTCTACAGGTGATTAGATTAGGTTTAGTCCTGGGTTAGTCCTGGTTTAATCTTGATTTAGACCTGGTTTAGTCCTGGTTTAGACCTGCATCAGACCTGAGTGGTTTACTCGTTTAGACCTGGTTTGAGTCAAAGGATTTTTAAAATCCTGCACATTAAACTGTTAAAAAAAAAAGTACTTTTACTGTTTAGTCATAAAGTACATTTTACAGTGGATACTTTTGTACTTTTACTTAAGAATATTGAGTATTTCTTCCACCACTGACTCCCAGTGAAGCACACCAAACATTTGTGTTTTTGTTCGTTTCAATATTTTCACAGGATGTTTGAGCTCTGATGAATGCTGTTCATCAAAATCATGTTGGGGCCCAGCCGGCATCTTGCCTACCCTGGACAATCATTCATAAAGATGATTCCATTTAAACCTCAGTGTGGAGAGAATTGTTGCAACCTGTACCAAGTTCATGGTTGAGGTAGTAGTAATCAAAGTAATGTAGGCTACTGTAGAAACTAATACAAGGTGAATATAAACTAGTTACAGGGTTAAGTTAAGGGTTACTGCAAGATTATTTCTAAAATACCCAACATTGTAAAACTTGTCAGATTTTACATGGGAAGCATCAACACAACGGCACTGCCCTCTAGTGGTCAATATGACAATTGCTCTATTTCTGGATATTATTGTGGCCTCTAGTTCAAAGCAGGACAAGGGCTCTTTGGCCAGTCCCCTCATCACTAAATGGGGAGTTCTGGCTAAGCTGTTTAATATTGTATACACATTTCCTACCCTACTTAATTCAAATAAGTATTGTTTGAATATAACATGGCGGAAAATACATCAGTGGCATTGGTGCAACTCTGCAATTAAGAAGGATTATAACAATATAGAGTCCAAACATGTATAATTGCATCCAAGTTTATTTTGAAATTCCCTATTCCCCCTGTACAAGAAAAACTTCTCCACAAAGGCAGCTGTGATCCGTCAGTGATAGTACTTTTCTGGGGAAGGGGGAAAAGAAAAACTCATGTTATCACAGTGTGTCTTCCTAATCTTTTTAAATAAATTTTCTACTGCTGTCATCTTTGGCTGGGTTTTTGGTAAGACAAACCATGTGTCAAACCAAATTCCTGGGAAGCGAACGTTTAAGCCGATAGCAGAGCGGGGGTCTATTTACCGTGCCAATACAGGAATGTTCTGGACCTCTTCTTTATGAACACAAAAAGAAACAATAAAAATAGAAATAAAAATAATATTACCGCTCAGGGAGATAGCGACAGTATATTGAATTTCATAAAACTGTATAGACAAAAAATAAATCTACAAAATGGAGCTAATATTACACAACAGTAAACATGTTATTCTCTTTTCCTTTTTTTTTTCTTCTTCTCTTTAACGCTTCAGTCTACACAAAACCAAAGTTCTTGGTCTTAATGGCTAGGAGCAGTTTCTGTTTGAGGATCTGTTTGGAGGAGTAGAGTGGCACATAGAGGCGGGAGATGCACGTGTTGGCCGTGGGCAGGTGCTGGTCGTCCGGGGGTCTGATGGTGATTGAGGGCATTGGCTGGAAACCCTCCTCACTCGCCGGGAGAGATGGACTGGAGGTCCAGAAGTAGACCTGGAGAGAGGGAATGACACAGTGGGTCATTTTAAAGATCGTTGAATACCACTTACTACCAGAAAAAGAAGGCTTAAAAAAGGCACTTAAATCGTCTGATCATTGAAGGGATGAAATGGAAACGAATGTACAGTATTTAGAGATTTAAACTGTTAACTGAGTGTGAAGCAAGTTGATTAATATATAAAAAATTTGAAATATGTCTAGCTTTCATGTTAATCCGCGTCATATTCCCCGCAGAGCCAAAAGAGTAAGATGTTAAACCTACCAAATCCTGCCTCTCAGTCATGCTCATCTTCTCAACTATGGACCAAAACCAGCGTTTGAACTGCAGCAGTTTATCCGCATTTTCCCCTGTTGGATGAAAAACATTTGGATTTTAGTCATCAGTTCAGAAAAAGACCACAGAGCTTAATGTAAAGACGTTATTATTAGGTTGAAAAAGGTTATAGATGATCCGTACCAGACTCATCATTGAAGGAGGTGAAGCTGATGAGCATTTGGACATTGACTTCTCCGCAGCCGTTCACCAGGAGCCTAAAGTCCTCCGCAGTCAGATCCTCCAGAGCGTTTTTAGGGATAACATCCAGTAAACCTTTCCTCATCGCCTAAAAGTACAAAGTTGGTTACATCACTGTCAATTAATGGACAGTTTTCAGGGTTACAACACTAGTTCCACATTATTTGTGTGCGAAACGATCGTTTGTGGGAGATGGGTAAACTACTGGTACAATTGGTTTATCTGCAAAGCACTGCGAGTTGTGTTTTGTACAAAAGGCGCTTGATAATTACAGTTTGATTTGGTCAATAATTCCTACAAAAGCCAAAATGTTGATAGTGATAAAGTGTCTTACGTGAAGAGGCTGCTCTGCCACCACCAACATCCTGTGCTCAGCGTACTTCCTCACATATTCATAAACGTTCAGTGGAGTTACGGGCATGTTCACTCCGCCGGACAAGAGCTCCACCTATAGGAAGGACAAGGATTTTCAGCATATTGATCTCCTTATGTCTAAAAATGGCATTCAGTCCATCCAGGTAATAAAATGTGGCATTATTGCTATATGATGGTATACACAGTTACCTGTCCAGCCCCCTCTTCTTTACACAGATCTATGGCAAAGGCCAGGTCCATAGCAGCAAACACAGCCTCTGCTTCCCCGGTGAGCGAATGGCGAATAAGCTGCCTCAGGCTCTCGTACATTACAGGGTCAAAGAAGGCAAAGTCGTGCCAGTTCACCTAAAGTACATGAAAAGGACAGTCAATTCAAGGAAACGGAATTCATTAAAAAAATAATAAATGTTAAAATAAATGTAAATGTCTTGCCTTTCTTCCCAACAGCACTTTAATGACATGTCGGTTTAACGTGATTGGACAGAGCTCGTTCTGTAGCAGACATAACCCCAGTATCCTGTGAAAAGAGTGGGTTATCATCAAATGCATGTCCATGTGACAATTTATAGACAAAAAGATTAATTACGGTCCAATTACAAAATATGAGACTGCAGTGACCATAAATAATTCATCAAATTATTATAGTGGAATATTTTCATGAAAAAGATCAACACCGTATCACGATCTACATTTTTTAAAGTATGAGTGCTCTAAACGTGTCAGAAAATATTTTTAAAAAGCTTTTCTCCAAGACCATAACCCAATATCTCAAGAAAAACGGCAAAAGTGTGCGATGTAGAAGAGAATGTTTATTTTCCACTTTTCCTCAGACACACAGGCCTCACCTTCCAATGTTCCTGAAACAGTTGAGTCTGGCCTCTGTGTTTTTCCCTGGTCGTGGGGAATAGAAGCCACGTTTCCCCGGCTGATAGAAGAGAGGAGCGTTATCGTCCCCATCGTCCGGATCATCGAGCTCCATGTCCACCACGCTGCGAGTCGAACCGTGACGCTTTCGGTTTTCCTGCTGCTGTAGATGCAGTAGAGGCGAGATGCAGTTCTACTTCAGTGGCTATATCATCTTAATAACTCATAATCTGCCAATGAAAATGTGTGCATTTATAAATCTTAAGATACTTCAACAATAACTTACTTGTGCTTTTTCTGGAGTCTCCAAAAGACCAAGATCCAATATACTGTCAGCACCATTTTCCCTGAAGACAAATAAAATGTAATTAATGATGCAGTATCACAATACTAATTGTACAAATCAGTGCAATGTGTACCTTCCGTGTGCTATAAGGAGCTCCATGGCCTCCTCCACTCGGGCTCTGAGGGAGTCCTCACTGGCGAGAAGCAACAGCAGCTGAGCTGGAGACAACTCCAGCAGCATCCCGGTGATTTTACTGGCAAAGGCCTGACAAAACAATCAGCAATCATTACACACCATTTTACAAATAATCCTGTATAGTAATGTCATAACATCATTTTAACAATTTAACTCTTCCGTCTTCCAAGGCCGTTTTTACACATGTTGTAGCACGTTATGGATCGACTCGAGACTGCTCCTTTTTCAGCTGCTTCTACTTAGTTTAGAGGGCGCATGTAAACAGTCGCGCTAAAAGCTGCACCATTGGCTTCGTTACAACGATCAGCTGTTCAACAGGCATCAAGTGATCAGAGCCCTGTTGATACAGCAACACGCACGTGCAGATGTTATGCAGTGGTCGTTCTCTCTCGTGGCTAAAGAGCTACAGCGAGGCTGAAGTCTCTGACAGGACAAATGTGCTGTGTTTACTGTGCAGGAGAGAGAAATGGACTCGCTAAAGTTGATCCAATTTTGTCTCAAATGAATCTTCGTCTTGTCCTGATCCATGTACGATCTGCATTTATTCTCCATATAGATTTATTTTTTTTATTGAAAAAAAAAAATGGCAACAATGTTTTTCTCTCATACATTTGCTCAATTTTGATCCAATGTTCATCCAAATATTTGCCCACCATGTGCTTTGTAAAACACAAAACAAGATGGCAGCTGACCACTGGACACATTTTGAGGATGAAAAAGTCAAGTAAAAAAAAGTACAGTTTTGAATCCCTGGGGGATTGTGTAAAGTGCAGAGTCAGCAGTTTTGTAAAATGCTGAGGAGCATTTTTTGACACAAATTTTCAACGCTCTTTCCAATGAAGTCTCTATGACATAACCTTCCAGAGATAGAGGCAAAATTGTCACAGATGACTTTTGCAAATATCTTCTGTGCAACAAAATCATTCTAGAAATGGAATTATTGCAAATATCTCCTGTGCAATATTCATGCAGTCTAATCAGCATCTCCACATGCCACACCTGTGAGGTGGGATGGATTATTTTGACTAAGGGGGAAGTGCTGACTAACAGATTTAGACAGATTTGTGAACAATATTTGAGGAAAATACTAAACAAACTGGGAGCCTAAACAAAATTAATATTTTTGTTTAGTGTACATTAAATGAGTAAAATGCTAATAAAGTCAGAGCTCTTTACCGGTTGCATCGCATGAACCCGTGGGTATAGCCTCTCCCCCAGAGCCTGTCTGTGAGCAGGCAGGGGGTCCGGCTCGTCGCTGGGGTTGCCCTCAGACGACGGCCTGAAGGGTCTGGTGTCAATGGACAGCTGTCTCCTGGAGTCTCTGCAACAACAAAACAAGGGTTAAAGTCCAGAGCAACAACCTGGAATTATCGTCCCATGTCTAAGTGTTGTGGTGTCATGTGTCTCCTTTTTGTCTATGTTGTTAAAATAAAATAAAAACTAAAATAAAGAGTTATTTTTTTTTTTTTTTAAAGCTTCACCATCACTCCACTACAACACAAGAATCACTGAATACGTTTATTTTTACAGCCTCTTATTTTTACAGCCTCTTATCTGAATAAACGGTGATGGAGAGAATCTTACCGGTCTCTGTCTCTCCTGGATCCTGCTCTGAGACCTCCACTCCTTCGTTCTCGCTCTCGGTCTCTGTTTCTTAAGCGCTGCATTAGATCTACAGATGCACAAACACAAACATGCAAATATATTGAACAGATGGAATTAATATGTACCTTGCTTTAAAAGAATTACGCATTAACAATATCTAACTACATCTCACTGCAAAAAATATCCACATTAGTTGAACTCTCAGAATATTAATATTGATTTTAGTATTTTATTACCATTACGTGTTTCAATTTATAAACCTTTTCAAGCAATTGGACAAGTCAAATAGTCTGAGTAAAAGTTAAAATAACCCAAATGTGTATTTTTTGAAATTTAAACTAATGTGGACATATTTTAGCAGCGTTTGTATTGTCCATGTATTTGGCATACTTGAATTGTAATCGTGATGACACGTACTGCTGGCCTGCATGCCCTTGCTGACACTCTGTACACAGTCCAGGTTGGGCAGTTTGTCGTTGGACAAGAGGGCCAGAGCGATGGCTGTGTAGAAGCTTCGGGCCACGCCGCTGCCTTCTCCGGGCTCGTCCTTAAAGGTGACCTTCACTCTGTGCACGGCCATGGGCGTGGTGGTGCAGCGGCGGCCAAAGTGAGTGTTGAGCTGCCGCATGGTCTGCTGAATGAGCTGATCTCGGTCTCTGTCCACCTCCAGAGCCAGGTCTCGGGACTGAAGGTTTCGAAGCTTCTCCATTTCTCGCCGAAACTTGGACTCCTTAACCTCAAATCCACCCAGTTCAGTCAGAATCTGGAGAAGACACAAAAAATGTAAATAAACAAACATTAAAAAAAAAAATCAACCATTAGCTGTTACTAAGGGGAAGTACTTTAACAGTCAACCAAATCCTTATTTTACAGCTGCCTAGTATTAAACATATGATTTTCCACATACCGATCCAGGCTCAGCTCCCACATCCTCCATGAAGACTCGACCAAACAGTTCAAGCGAGAGACGCCAGCGACCCAGCAGCATGTCGTGTGAAATCATCATCCCCATGAAACTACAGTGGGGTCTAAAACCACAAGGGAACAGTGTGAAATACATAAAAAGGCATGGGTTCTGCAATAAACGTCAATGCATCACAGTGTTGCACAAGGAGCTAAATATTAAATAATGGTCAGTTGGTCGAAATGCTATACTGTACTTTTGCTGCATTAACCTAGGTAGGAGTTTGTGTAATTACCTGAACGAAGGTAGCGGCGGCCCGTCACTCTCCGTCAGTCCTATTTCGGCGAGTAGACTGCTCTTGAGCTGAGCCGCCAGATCGTGGGGGGAAGGTCCCGGTTTGGACGGCTCCAGCTCCTGGTCCCCGAGTGGCTGGCTGTCAGGACCTCTCTGACTACTGTCCATACTCATCATGTTCTTCAAGTTGGCCGAATAAGACATCTTAGTGGGCAAGATCTGGAAGACCAATGCATGGAAGTATTAACGGAGAAAAAGTCAACATGACGAGGATAAATGCTGTCACAATATTCACATAGAAACTGCACAGTGCAATACAGAGATACAGGTCATCTTAAAGTGGACATATTATGTGTGTGGCTAATAAACCTGCTTTGGGGCACACCAGCATTGTTATTTCATGTTTTATCATTTAAATTATTATGAGTGTGCATACAAAATAGTCAGACTGGTACGAGGCTGAAGTATCTATGCCAAAAACAAGATACAAGTCTTCAACTAACTGCAGGCAAACATATTAACAAAATACGTTTACTTTAGCAGTATAAGAGGAAACTACCATTGTACACATGAATAGCCATGTGAATGAAGCAGCACATTTACACTACTACATATATGTTTTTGATGGGAAATAATAGTTACTCAATTGTATTTGTTTGTGGTTTTTGTGGAACATTGTTAATGTTCAATAAAAGCAAACACAGAAGCAGATATGTAACTCAGAGTGTGGTGTGTCCAGTGTGGAGGGGAGTACCTGAGAGGGGTTTACCTCCAGGCAGTTCCGGTCAACACTGGCCTCGGTCAGCCCTTTAGTCGCTGTATACGAGGAGGACGAGGAGGAGGAGGAGGAGTATAGGCCCTGAGAGGGGCGGCCAAACAGGTCCTCTTTCCTGGCATTGGGCTGAAAGACATAAAAACAACATGAGAGGCTGCTGCTTCCCTGAATCACATTTCACACTTCAGTCTTTTTCTGACCTGTAGAAGATGGGGCTGGTCGGCGAGTGGTATGGCCTCAGCCAGTGGGACATCGAAGGGATTTGGTGGGATACATCCAAGGAATGTCATGGAGTCCGAACGACGAAAGAAAGGGTGGTTTTGACCAGTTTCAGCAGAGACAGGGTCCTCATCTTTGTCTTGAAGAGTAGAACCTGCCATGCCTTCAAAAAGAGAGCATTTTCAGTATCTATACCTCTTGTAGACAAGTTCAAAACGTGTAAAAAAGGTACTCACTTTGATTGGTGTCTTCATCATTCTCATGCTCGGAGTCCTCATTGTCCAAGCCCAGCTCTAAAATTTCACGATTTCTGTAGGAAAAAAAAAATCTTGTAAATTCTTCATTACGCAGAAGATTTCCATGAACTGAAAAAGGAAGTTTATAGCTTGTATACCTTTTTCTATCCATCTGTGGGGTGTCCAGGGTGGTTTGCTGGTTCATGGCTTTGATCCAGTAGATGAGAGCCTGAAAAACGTAAGCCACATGCTTCAAGGAGCACACATCCAGGACAGGAAGTACGTCTGAATGCTCGTCGTTATGGGACCGCATCAGGGACAAGGCATAGTTTAGGAAGTCGCCTCGAGCCGACATCATGCCCTGACGCGCGGTCAACAGAGTGGCTGCTCTCCTGAAATGAAAACAAAAGAAAAAATGAGACCCAAAGTCAAGAAAAGTGTAAAGACCCGGTTACAACACAATTTCCCTTGTGGATCAATAAAGCCTGTCCAAGTTATGGTTGCATTTTTACCTGCGTCCCTCAAGTGTGCGTAGGGTGGCCTCTTCTCTTGCGGTCATGCGTTCCCTGCGGGCCGAGTGCTGGGAGGCGTGGAGCGGATGGCTGGGGTGTCCCGGGTCTCCAGCAGAGGACAGTGCGGAGCCGTACCTAAGCTGGGCCTCAGTCGAATCCATGATCGACACCATCCAGTTCCAGGTGGGAATCAGCTTCTCCTCAACGTAGTTCTGGTTCAACGGAAAAAACGGATCAGTCAGTTTGTGCATTTGATTTATTGATTATAGTGTAGTATGCCATTTTGTATCATACAACCATTTCATGAAAATATAATTAATAGTTGAATCTAAGTAGAATCTAACCTGTAGATTCACTGCGTCCTGGTAAGTGAGCTTCACTGCAGCGGGATACTGGGAGTAGACCAGGTGGTTGTATTTGGGGATGAGGCTCATGAGGTCTGAGATCTGCCTGATGACAATGCTGTAGGCGCGGGCCAAGCTGCTGGCTGAGGTCAGGTAGCTGCTGGAGTTTGTGGCCTCAAGAGCAGCAGCTGCAGCGGCAGCGCTGGAGCTGATGGCACTGGATCGCCTCAAGTTTGTAGGGTCAATGTAGATGAGGCCTGTGGAGCTGGCTGTGAAGAGAAAACAAAGTAGGAGATGAATAAAACATCATGTCATGTTTTTCTCATTGACCAGGTAGAACACTTAAAACTTTGTATTTAACCAGGAAATTCCCACTGAGATTAGGGATCAGGTCCATAAATAATTAGCCTGGCCTTAGCCATCCGTAAACTCCGGTCAATTATCATTTTCCCTACATGTACATCTGGGTCTGATCTCAGTGGCTGCGTTAACATCAGTTGAATTGCATCGGACCATTCAGCGAGCGGGGGAGGCGGGTGTTGTAGGCCAGGTTAGCGAGTGGGTAAAATCAGATCCAATCGTTTCAAACTTTAAAAAGGAGTTGACTCCTCCCACCTGAAAACGGAGATCAATTGTGTAGGGCCAGACCCTCTGTACGAAATGAGTACGAGGGGATGGTAAGACCAGGCTAATAAATAATGGGACACTGACCAGAATTTGGTCCTTTATCGGTTTAGCTAAAGTTAATTTGAGAGAGTTCACATCCAAATCAGAGTCAGGGTCCAGGAATAACAGCTTCTCAATGTAAATGTGCCTCTTTTTCAGAGGCTCAAAAGTCTTGGGAGAGAAGCTGAAACATAATCATGATCCACCACTGGACTTTCTTATTATTTTACCTTGTTCTAATCTATGTCTAGCATTTTAGTTCAGCACTGTAGATGTTGGCTTGTAGAATGGCTGTAGATTGATGGCAGAACTACAGTAAAGTCCTGGCACAGCAGCACTGAGGAGCAAACCTAGGGCTGGGTGATGTCCATGAACTTACAACCAGCTCAAGAGCAATAATTGTAATCTGTCCAGTTCTGTAATGCATCTGACCAAGAGAGATTAACGTTTCTTAGCACACTGACCGGCCGGCGTGGAGGAGCTGGACGGAGCGCTGCCTGTGGCCCTTTGGCTGGGGTTGTTCCTCACGGCCCACTGCATGGAGCGTGGGGCCTGGGCAGCGCTATTGGCGTGAGAAGCACTGGTGGTTCTCTCCAGAGGCTCGTCGAACAGAAACGTTTCCTGATCCACGTCGTCGCTCTGGCTGCTGCTGCTGTCCGAGTCACTGGAATCGTTGGACTGAGAGTCGTCCTCCGAGAAGAAAGCCGGGACACTGCTGGCACCTTCAGGACAGGACACAGGACAAAAAAAAAACATAATGTGAAGTTGTGAGTTCAACCCGATTCTTGGACCAGTTGATTAACCAGGCATGAGTGTTAGTGAACCACACCACTACAAGGCAGCAACCACAAGATACACCAGTAGAGCTGCACAATATATCACCAAATTAGGTGATGCCAAGTCCATACCGTAAGAAGCAACAATAGTATGGCAAAATACACCTGTACAAAATGTTTTCCAACAAAAATGCAACTTAAAAGTGTGTGAAAGTACCGTTTTACTGATTTTCTTAATGTACTGTAGTTCAACTTAAAGTAAGAAGTTTTGGTCCTGATTTAGTATTTTCGATTTCGTAAAAGATTGCAATAATATTATCAACGCATATACAATATATAAATTATTTTTCTCATATTGTGCAGCCCTAATTTAGAGTGCAAATAAACACTACTAAAGCTGTACTCTGGCAGGATCCCATTTCTATTGTCCTTCCCATCTCAACTCCTTGTACGTTCAGCCCCGCCACAAAGAAGGCCTCTCCCATGCTCCTATTTGGCTTCATACCATGAATTGAAATATTACCATACATATACATAGTACAGCAATCTTACAATGGCCACAGGGATGCGTCACACCATTCAGAAGTGCAATAGGTTCATTAGTATGTTATTTTTCCAAGTACACCAAAGGTTTACGTGACAGAGGTTAAAAATGACAGACACCAAATAGTGTAATGTTGAGCACTGGACTAAAAGGCAATCGTACGCACTTTGCAAATTCACTCTTGCCCTGACTTTTGTGTAAATAAAACATTAAGTAAAAAGGAGCTCCTACCAAAATAAGGAAATGCCATGGACACCCTACTGCCTGCGAACGAAATAAACGGGGTATTCAGCCAGGTACCATCGTGTATGCCTATCTTCCCGCAGAATCGTGAAAGTTTTGGAGCAACTGCCATTTAAATTGAAAAAAATATTAAAATAATCAGCGTTGCCAATCGTTTTATTGTAAGAATTTGGGGTTTAAATGATGTCAACAAGATAAGTGTGCATTTGCTTGGGTAAATATAGGCACCAGTTGTCGGTAAAAGGCTGTTGACCCACCTGCTTCAGAGCCGGCCGTTGCAGCTGTGACGACACTCCTGCGCCCACTAGCGTTGTCCTGGTTACTGTGGTTACTCTCGCTGTCGCTCTCCGTTTCAGCTGCTGCCAATAGATCCAGCTCCATATCACTCCCTAAAGAGCAAAAACAAAGAAAAGAGTTTCACGTACACATACTATTGTTTAGTGTTGTGTCAGGATAGTTAAAAGTAGAGCCATTATGCAAAACCACCCAGGGTTCATACAGGTAGCAGCAAGTCAAATTTAATGCTTTTTAAATGGCATTTTAATGCCCAAATATTACATTTTTAATGCCATAAATCGGTGCGTATTCAATATTAATTTCCATATTCAATAGAAAATTTGATAGAACGCTCACGCTACTATGAGACCCGTGAGCAGCTCATCCAGATTGTGCTTTAATTCAGATTGTACTATTTTATTCAGATTGTGCTTATTTTATTTTTATTGATGAGGTCCACTTTTGTCCTTTTTGTCTATTTTTTGTCCTTTTTGTCTCTTGTCTGGATTTTTTTTACATTGTTTCTGAGCTGCTCTAAATGAATTGCCCCTAGTGGGATAAATAAAGTTATCTGAATCCGAACTTCTCAACAGAAATAGTGGATCATTTCTAGACTCCAGTCTAGACCCTAATTTTTGCCATTTTGACAAACTTCTGCAGTAAACATAGTTGAACAAGGTCATTTTTCCAAGAACCTTTGATTTAATCTTTTGAGCCCAGAAGAAGGCCGTGCGTGACCGAAACGCGTCGGCTAAAGTCCCTTCCTTTGTTCGAATAAAGGACTTTTATTTGCAACCTCAGAGTGCCTCGGATCATTTTCCTTTTTTCTTAATATAGACTCCTGGCTCTAGATCCTGAAGAGCACCTGACACGGGCACCTTTATACCCACTGAAGCACTCACCTTCTCCACGTCTAACCTTTGATTTAATGTTCGAATTCTATCTAATGATTTTTAATGACATATAAGGCCTTATTTTTGACAATTAATTGAATGACTTAATGCTTTTTAATGCCCCGCAGAAACCCTGTCATCATGTTATAACTGTCGGCCCCTCGCCAAAAACTCCTTT